>CAJNJA010006699.1:0-13208 GCA_905231915.1 Symbiodinium necroappetens
ACCCACCCACCCACCCCCACACACACACACCCACCCACACACACACACACACACGGCCCGCCTACAAAAGCCACAACCGACACACACGCAAGATAAGGGCAACAACAACAACACAAGCTGCGCTGGGGCGCCGTGGTGAGGCTGACGTGATGGGTTGGTCAGATTTCAACTTCGGAAGGGATCTGTAACTTCCATCCTTAACGGGAGTATAAGCTGGTCGAGAGTTTGGGAGTGCGATATGTAATGGTATGTGCAATATATATATATATATACGTATGTGTGTGTATATATATATATGTATGTACACACATATCACAACACACACACACACCTGGTAACATGTATATACAGACACGAACAGCTCTGACTTGCGCGAGCTCACAAAACTGAGGCATGGGTGCAGCGAAGCCAGTGGCGGAAAGTCGCTCTGGGGTCCAGCGCCCATATCATCTGTGTCTCTTCAACATGTCTCCGATGACCTTGTCCTTGGTTCTATGACTTGCACAACAACATTAGCATCAGGCGATCTGGTAGGGCACATCGCCTGTCAGCTCAAACCGGGTCTTCATTGTCTGCCAGCACTTTGCCAAGTCTTGGTGACACCCTGTTTCAGGTCAGCACGGTTGCTGCGTCCATGTGCCGCAGTTTCACGCATATTTCGCTGAACAATTCCTGCAAACGTGATGAGAAGTTGGCTTGAGTCAAAGCCCTCCTGCGGTAAGGAAGCCATTCATCGTACCCGAAGCGCTCAAGTGAGAGAAGTTTCCTTTCGACTGCATCATGCCGTATTTCCCGCCCCCCAAAGATCCGACAAGGCGTGGGCATTCGGCTCCGAGGGCTTCAGACACTCCCAATGCCTTCGAGAGAGCACGCAAGCCATAGAGTCAATAGAGAGAGTTTCTCTCCTTTCATTTCCCGTAACAACTCGGGTGGGCCCTTTGGCCCCAGAGACGAAGAGGGAGAGTTACAGCTGTGCACGCGGCCTTCCGAGGCGGCAACGCGGGTCCAGGCAGGGCTTCGGTTGCAGTGCCAGTGCCCGTGCCAAGGTTCCAGCGCTACTGTGTTCAGTAGTCAGCGGTTCGAGACAAGCGTCACATCACAAGTGAATGAACCTACATGTTCGCATGAGCGCAGACGTATATAGAACAGAGATGAACAGAGAGTTAATTAGATGTGTATGTGTAGATGGTGGCGAGCATGAGGCTGCGTTTGAACCAGCTTGAGGGCCCGTCCATATTTCAATATTAGTGCATCTGCCTCAATGTGTAAGATGCATAGGTATCTAATGTCGTTTGCAATTTGTGGTCCTACACACACAGACACCTTTCCCGGTGCTCACGTAGACACCTCTGTGTTCACGAGCCGCGAGGCGGGGCTTTCCGTGAACGACTTCATCAGCAAGACGAAGAATCAGCAGCGTCAGGCAGAGCGAAGCAAAGCTGAGTCTCCGGCCCGTATCGACGTCTCGTTGCTGCGCATGGCACAAGCTAGCAAAGCGCCCGTTGCTCGTGGTGCTGCTTGTGCTGGTTGTGCTGATTGTGCTGGTTGTGCTGGTGGTGGGTGGTGTTCGCCAAAAAGGCAGCATATGGCAGCACAGGGTCGGACTCGCTTTCGTACGCGGTTCGATATCCAAGCCTGAGATTCCCTGCATCCACGCGTGAGATGTAGATTTGCAGAAGCCAGCCAGTGTGCTGTTGTGCGTGTCGGAGTGATGCCTGTCCTATCCGATCTGTCAGCCTGAGGGAAGACATTGCGTGGAGAGTTTGCCGAGACAACGAGTCTTATGGCAGGGTTTGAAGCCTTCTGGGCCGGAGCTCATAGCGCTGGGGCCCAAGAGGACTCACAAACTCACAGCTGCAGATCGTACGCATACGCATCCGTTGGTGCAGACTTTGCCCCAGCGCTTCTCAGGTACGCCCGCTACTTGGGGATCGACCCTGTCGCGGACCACGATCTCTTGTGGATAGCTGTAGAGGCAGGTCCCAAGATGCCACGTTGAAGGGAGTCTACGTCGGTGAGCCGCTGATGATAAGATGTTCAAGAAGGCCCTGGAAGCACCGCTTCCTTCCGACTGGACGGAGCATTTCGACAGCAGTGTCTGCATCTCGAAGTCAGCTGTGGACTCCAAGATGCCTTGAGGGACTGCCCCGTCCCAGGACAGAGTGTTCTATTACAATGCGTCGACCAGAGTTAGCTCCTGGCCTCCTCCTGAGAGCATTTTGGCATCTGCTTGGCAAAGTAGGCCAACCCATTGCTTACTGACCATCAGGACGCATCCGCTCGAGCACGTCTACCGAGAAACCTACAATACCATCGTGAACTTGCGCAACTCGAACATGTCGGTGCAGGATCGCGCGGCCAAGCGACAGCAGTGAGCACGCAAACGCATCTTCGTCACACTGCAGGAACGAACGGAAGCCCTGTCAAAGCTACAGGCAGAGGTCCGACAGATGGACCAGGCTGCAGACGTCTGCAGCGCACGATGGAATGGCGATTCCTTGAGACTTGAGATGTTGCAACTGCTTGTCGCGTTGTTCTAGGAGACTCAGAAGGAGGTAGCAAAGTGGCTTCCACCTCGGAGGGCCAGTTCTACGGGGCGCAGCGGGATCCATCTTGTTTGCTGCAGGTCTGAACATCAAGACGAGCAAGGCAACAGGTTCTATTTCAACAAGGAGGCACGAGGTTGAATTGGCTTCAAAGCCACAGTTGCGGAGTGTTCGCGGTTCGCAGCATCATGACTGACCATGACCTCACAGATAGAGAGAGCGCTCGCCGCTCGAAGCTGCGAACGACTAGCCCGACGAGCTTTTGTTTTCAGACTGGAGCTTTGTGCTCGCAGGAGAGACAAAGTACCTGGACAGATCCACGGCCGGCCAAGTGCCAGGCGTGTTGCATCGAGGGCTGGCCACTGGAGTTTTGTAAGAGCTGCACAAAGCCAGGTCCTGTATCTGAAGATGAAGGCATTCAGGATACTGAACCTTGGCTTCTTTTGGCCTTTCGTTGGTGGCTGGCTCTGTGACCACTGGCTTTGCAAGCATTCCTCCAGTCCCAGCAAGCAAGACTCCAGATGTCGCAGCAAGCGCCAGGGCAATGGACTGAGCCGGATGCATGATGCTGAATCAAACAAGCCACTCCTTGGCTTATATGCGCGCATGCTCAGCTAAAACATGCCCTGAACAAACCCTGGCGTCCTCAACCTAAACGGTCAAGCACATCTGAGATCTGCGTCATCGTATTAAGACGCCACGACTCGCCCTTTATGAGGACATGAAGGAAGAGAGATAAAGGAGAAATTTGGTAGGGAGCAAACTTGCAGATCAAGCCCTCGGCCGACCAAGATCACAACGGGAACAATGCAGAGTTGGATAAGATGGTGAAATGGGCTTTCGCGAACTATAGCATCGACCCTCCCTCCGTAGGGCCCAATCTCCAAGTAAAGGCGACTTCCGAATGAGCCAACCGTGAAGACATATCAGCTGCAGCTCTTCTCGAAGAAGTTCCAGGGCGGTAGAATTCGTGGCGTGGCCGATCGAAGGTCGAGTACAGCAGGAACGCCGGGCTTCGTGGATCCCAGCAAGGAGCGAGTCTTTCACTTCACTCACTTCACCTTGGGCTTCTTCTGTATCTAGCATCAATCCTTACACAGGGGCCGCCAGGGGCCCCTTTCAGGGTCTGTGTTTGAGCTGGACGATCAGTAAATGGTCTGATGCACGCAGGATTCCGCCAGCTCTCGGTATGGTTCCATGTTTGGCCGGATGCTCAGAAAGCTCACAACAACTTTCGCTGCGGAAGAGCAAGCCAGCGCGTGAACAAGAAGAGACCAGAGGAGACTTGGGTGCTGACAGGGGCCGAGGGCATTCAAGCTTAAAGCTGCAGGTTCCGAGTATGCCGAAACCCAGATGAAGTCGAAGCCACGCCCTCAGTCTTGCTGCTCGGCGACAGAAGCTTTGTCACTACTGCCCAGAGGACGGACAAAAAGCCATCCAGCGACTGCCTCTCAGATGGGGTTGATCAGATGCCCTAAGGAGCTGTTCGGAGCATTGCTTTGTTTGTGTTTCCGAGGCCGCGAGCGACGAGGCGTGCTTGACATGCAAACCAGCCAAGCGTCTGCCGCGTAGCTCAACGCCTCTGTGTGGCTCTTCAGGTCATTGATCTCTCCAGAGACGGACCTGAGGAGAAGACTTCGCCCAGGCATGGTGAAGGTTGCGTTCCGGGCCACTGCAGACGGAATCCTTGAATGCGAGTTGCAAGGATTTCAGAGCACTCTGCACATAATGGCAGCGACTCTGACAGCTGGAGACTCAGCAGTCGCCAAGCCGTTACAAGACTTCAAAGTCTCCTTACCCGGTGCGTCCAAGGCGATGACAGAAAGAAGAAGAAAAAGAAGAAGAAGGACAAGAAGGAAAAAAAGAGCAAAAAAATAAAGGAAGAGGCCCCACAGCAGCGCTGGACATGTGTCCCTTGCAAGCAGCGCTTAAATGATTCTCGCTCTTTGAGCCCTTTTTGCAGAAGCCCGTCGGCTCCCAGTCCGACCTTCCCGGGGCAAGGCCAGGCCTGCCCTGTTTTTTTTTCTTTGGCCGATCTTCGTTCAGGGTGTAGGGTTTATGGTTCTGCAATGAGGGTCCCAATGAAGGCTCCTTTAAAGGGGGTATTCTGGGGTTCTAGAAGAGGGTCCCTTTTTGAAGGGGCCTCCCACAATTCGGCTACTGAGGCCCCCAGCAGCTGCGACCTCCAGCAGCGCCACGGTCCCTGCGCCAAAGCCTTGGAGTCTCCTTACTGGGTTCTCGTTAGGGGATCTAATTCAAGTTACCATAATAAGGAAGCCGGATTATTGACCATAGATCCCTATTATGGTAACTTAAGCAACATCCTTGACAGGAGCCAAGCTTACGTCTCATCTCAGCCCTAAGCCGTCGAGGGTCCTTTTTACACAGTCAGGTCCGGCTCGGAGGACAACGCAGGCTCAACTTTAGACGTCATCCTTTGCTTGACCCATTGCCTACACCCGGATGCACCGCACCTGCCAGGGTTCGGTGAGCATAACGAGGCCAGGATTTGTTCACAGAGTTGACTGTTCTTGGGCCGGTGTGGATTGCCGCACTGCTCCAGGGGATGACCGGCAAGGGCCATGTGAAGGTGAAGGCGGCCATGTTTTGCCTTTATGGTGCGTGAAGCTCTTGAAGAGCAAAGCCCGGGTCTTTCAGCGGTCTTCATCACACAGCCTTGCCGCCCAACCTGGATCGCATCATCTCGCGGCACATGAAGCGGTGTGGAACGATGTGCACAGCATCCTAGCCCTGCAACTATTTTGCGCAGGCAGGCATCCGGCTGGAACCGTTGGGTGGCGGCTTGAATCAAGGCACTTTTAGCTCACGGCCAGTGTCAAACCACATCTGGAGTTGTGGTATTTTGCAAGTGTTTCCCAATGCACGGGTGGCGCTCCTTTTGCACAGAATTCCATGTGGAATGCAGGCAGCAGCCCCACTGCCAGCCCCGTAGCCATAGACCGTCTGGATGCCACTCGGCCTGAAGAGAACGTCCGAGCACTGATTGAGATGTGGAGTCATCCATGAGGCCCGTGTTGGAGGTCTCCGTGGAGTTCCGTAAATGGCATCTCATGGAGGCTCCGCGGCTCTAGAATCTCTAGAAGCCTCCTGTGCACGTAAGGTCCTTACGAGCTCTGTCGCAGCAACGGCATCCGCCCACATCCGCCCCTCAGAGTCAGCGTTCGGGCTGGCAGCCATGGAAAGAATTTTGCGGACGACAGAGCTCCTCGGGTTTCACCCGGAAGGCCGAGTCTCACCCCACCAGGCAAGGCACGTGGTGTTGCTACAGGCAACAGATTGTAGTTCGTCCGTGCTGCCTGCCGCGGCACATGTATGCACTGCTTTAACTTCTGCATTTGTTCATATGCTGGCCTCCCGACTCCCTGAATCCAAGATGCAGGTGAGGGCTGGCTAACTACGAAAACCCGTGCATCGAAAGTGTGGGGGCATGAAGCTGAGCGAGGTAGCTTGACGGTGGGTTCTTGGATGATTCTTCAACTCCCTGTGGGTTCGATGCACGTGAGACACCAGCGCTTTCAAAATCTACGTACTAGTAGTTCTGCTCAGACTCTGCAGCATTAAGAACACACTGCTGCGGACAAGGCTTTGCGCCCCGGGCCATCACCGGTGCAAAAGATATCATCACCTCAGCAAGATCACTAGCGTCCACATGACTGCAGATGTATGCGTGTCTAATTAATTGCTCTTGTATACATAAACGCATGGCTTTGTTTGTATGCATGTACATAAATATATCTATATATATATATACACACACACGTAACACATTGGCCTTTTTTGCGTCGCAGCGTGGGAACATAGAGTGCTAGATAAGTCCATCGGCCGAGTTTTTTTCCACGTACTTTCATTCGGCATGCTTCGTGAGAATGCAAACCTGCTGGCCCCAAGAAGACCACAAGCACAGAGGAACGCAAAAGCCTCACCCTGACAAGCATTGTGACCGCGGCCTTTCTTCTCAAGAGCTGTCAAAGAATGGCACCGGTCGATCCCGAAGTAGCCGATGCCTTGAGAGCCTGGGAAATTGAAGACGATGACTGGAAAGGGATTTCTCGACCCTGCAGTGCAGGCGAGATAGTTCTTGCGAAGAGTCGAAGCGAAACAGCAGTTGCTGTTGGGGGCTGGTGTCGCCGCCTCGATTGCTTGCAGGGCAGAGCAGAGCATGTGGTTAGAGTATGTTAGAGTAGATACTCTGAGTCCTGACTTGTGGAGAGAGTTTCAGGTGCCGGCGATGGCGCAGTCAGTTCGCGGCCTGCTAGCCAACCACAGTTCTCACAGCTCTCAAGGCCTCAGAGTGAACAGGGTCCACGACAGAAGCCAGCAAGTCAGCGATTTTCGCCCGACGAGTTGCAATGCTTCAAGACGCGACCACTGCCATCCACTGAGTTCGAGCAGAAGTCCCAAGTCTATTGGCAAACGTTCGGCGAACTTCGCCAGAGCCTGTCGGATGAAAACTGGCATGCTCTGCCTGTGCTGAAGGGCCAGTTCTACCAGCATGCCCGATTCAAAGAAAGCTTGGGTGGTGCAACAGAGGCCGAAAAAGCTCGGGCGCGAGAGAAGGCACAGCGCCTTCTCCTTGAGAAGAAAAAGGCCGAGGAAGTGCAGCCACTGGCGACAGAAGCCTTTGTCGGGGATGACTCTCGGATCAATACCTCAGACAGACTGATACTTAAGAATACCGAGTGCGAGAGTCTAGGCCTGTTCTTGGTCGCTCCCAAGGTGTTGAACCGCATCTTTCCCAGAAGCAACAAGAAGGAAGACGTGGGCAGAGCTAGCAGGCATGGTCGGCGCCAGTCCATGGCCTTCCAGCTTGGAAGACGAGCTTCACTCGCCCCACCTCCGAAGCCCATGAAAGAGTCGGCTAGCGCACCCAGCTTCAAGACCAAGCCATCACAGCCTGCATCCATCCGGAGCCCACTTTCACCCCTCTTGAACACGACAGTTGTTACTCCGATTGGGGCTCGAGGGGCGATGGAGGAGTTTCGCCGTGCAATACTGGAGAAATTCAGCACGGTGAAAGAAGCGTTCGAGAACTTCATGAAGGATTTGCCAGACAGGCTTGCGAAAGGGGCCGTGGGACATTTTTTCCCTGGTTTAGGCTCCTGTGCTTGTGGGCTGTATGTAGGATGCTGTAGGTGTAGCAGCTTGGCCCCTGTCTTAAACAGCCAGGCAGATCACGAAGCTTGAGTTGTCAAGAACTTTGGCTCGGTATGGCTTTGAGTGGCAAACAAAAGATGCCCGGGACACGATCTTCGATCGTCTGGATTTCAAGTCGATTGGACGTGTGACCATGGTCGGCTTCTATGTGATCGTCGAGGCTTCTGCTCCAGTCCGAAGCGTTGAGGATTTGCGCAGACGATGGCTTGCCAGTCAGTTCGGCTCCATGCATCAAGCCATCATGACCATGACCGAAGGCTCTGCTCACGCACTCTCTTTGCGGCTTTCACTGCAGGAGTTCGGTGAGCGATTGCTGCGAGTCAACGTGAATGAGCCCGAGGAGCATTTGGCCCTCTTCAAGTCCTTGTGCTATCAGAAGGAGCATCAGAAAGAAAAGAGCCTGAGTAAGGCTCGGGTCACCATTGGCGACTTGGCCAGTGCCGTGGCCGTTGTCTCACCTTGTTTACTTCTAGAAGATTTACGTGATCGTTTGCACAAGAAATACAACGGTGACTTCAAGAGAGCATTTGCCGACTTGGACATGGACCGGAGCGGATGCATTGATCAGCATGAGTTCGTGGTGAAGGCCATGGATCGCCTTAGCCTCACGGAAATTGAAGCTCGAAAGATGTTTCGCGAGATTGATGTGGATGGTTCTCGTGAGATTTCCCGCAATGAGTTCGTTTGTGCCATCGGGCTTTCAGAGCCCTCCCTCTTCTTGGAGGATCTCCGGAAGAAGGTCCGACAGCGCTTTCGCAGCTTCAAGGCCCAGTTCGCCAATGCTTTCCATGACAGCGCCTTAAACGAATGCGAGTCTGCACCAAGGCTTAACTTACAGAACTTCCAAGAGTTGCTCCTGCCTCTTAGTATGAGCGAGAAGGAGACGAAGGTTCTCTTCAACTTGATCGACATTGATCATGACGGCCACCTCTCGGTGCGTGAGTTCGTGAGGGGTGTGAGGCATTTCTCACCTTCCGCAGTGCTCGAAGATCTACGGGTCACCTGTCGCCAGCAACACGAGCACATCACAGATGCGTTTCCTGATGTGGATTTCATGAAAGTTATGGACAACAATGCCTTCTCTTCGTACTTGATTGAAGTTGGACTGTGCGATGGCAAGGACTCAGCAGAGTTAGCAGGTGTTCCCGCTCAGGCTCTCTTTGACATCTTGGATGTTTGCAACAATGGTGAGGCCACCATTGGGAGGCTTTTAGCAGCTTTGCAGTCCTGCGGTGCAGGTACTGCCACCAGGCTTTCTGCAGAGGACTTGGACATGCGAGCACGGAACGATGTGAAGACCGATCTCGCCCCCATGCACAAGCTCGTGACCGACTTGAAGTTGCAAGCGCGAATGGGCATGAAGTACAGTGAAGAGGAAAATCAAGAGACCGTCCAGGACGAAAAGGCCAGCACTCGGATCTTTGATGCGATGCTTGAACAGCTAGATCTCAACACCTCTTCATCTCCCACGTCCAAGGGTAACGACGAGTCAGAGCTTCCAACGAAGCTGCGCGGGCCACCTCGCCTCAAAACCTTGCTGTACGAAGACGTCTTGAAGCAGTACTCTTACCAACGTACAGGCAAGCCGACCACAGCCAAGCCACAGGTAAAGCCCACAAAGCGGCCAATACATAATGCTTCAAACGGGACCCAAGATTCTTGGCTACGGATGTGGGCCAATTTGAAGAAGAGCCCGAAGAAGCATGAAAGGCAAACTCTCGAAGCTGATCTTCAGTCTTACTATCAGACGGCTGCGTGGAAGCTCTCTCACGATGGACCTCTGCTACACGGCATTGAGCAGAGACTTACTCAAGATCCTTTCCTGGGCAAACGCCCACCAGAGTTGTCAAGTTGATGTGCTCTACATGGGCATGTAAAGAGCCTTCTGGGGCTTGTTTCGACCATAGATGGAGCGGGAAGTCTTCGCTTCAGAATCAATCTTCTGCCCTTCGTTTCACTGTGACAGCACAATGCCAGACAGATAGGACGTAGGCACAGCGCCTAGACAGAAATATTGCGCTTCTCAGCAGCCGAGAGGAGGAAGTGGTCCACAATGTTCTGTGTCTTTCCGTCCAAACTGCAAGTCAGACTGGTTCAGGTCTTCCTGGCCTAGTGAGGCCAGTGTTTTGAACTGGGGGTCTTTATGGCGGTACCGTTTGGAAGCTGGAGCCTGCAACTTGTACGCTGGCTTACAAAATTACAAATCAAGAGATGACCTGATGCCGAACACGGGGCCTGTGGGCAACAATCACATGACAGCATGTAAATGCATCTTGGTCTTCGTGTACAACCGCGGAGTCATACCGCGCCTGTCGTCGCTGCGCCCCTATGTTTTGGCTGCGCAGCTGCCAAGTCAATTGAGTAGTTGTTTCTAAACTCGCCGGTTTTCGTTGTGTTTTATGCATGTCGAAGGATTGCCAATACCGTTGGTTTCAACATGATTCCATACCCTCGCCGTCCGACTTTAAACCTTGTCGAAGCATGCCGGTGCACATCTTGCATCGTCGCATGTGGTCGCCATTGATCCACAGCTGTCAACGGAGAAATCAGGAATCATGCTTCAACATCACCAGTCCAACCATTCATCTCGGAAAGAAGCTGGCTGTGCTGGTAACTGGTAGGCTTCTTGACGTGTGATGTGCGTAGCATTTGTGGCTTTGAAGCTGAAGCGGGACTCCATTGCAAGATGGGGGATGCAAGGACGGAGCTGGAACACGACTTTCTAGTACCACAGCTTCACTATCGTGTTATGTCGTAACATGTCGCCTGTGTTGTCGATGCTGCTTTATCAGGATCCCACTCGTGCAGTGTGCGCATGTTATTTTGCCTGATCGTCGTCAATGTTACTAGAGTTTGCTTGATGGGCGACATGCTAAGGACAATGCCAAGAGTTTCAATTGGCCAGCCGTGAAATCCATGCTGGAGGAAGAAACGGAGTAATTTTGCAATGATTGAGTTCCGACACTCCAGTATGGAAATCTTTGGAAGCTGGGTTCTGTCCAGGAGACCCCGGACTTGATCAATGTGCAGCCTTCTATGCGATGGTCGGCATTGCATCAGGCGCGCGCGCGCACGCGCGTGTGTATGCGGTAGGCTACGCTCCATCTTGAGGTCGAATCTGAGTCTCGGGCTTTTTCGGCGTAGGACGTGGCCTTTTCATCGCTTGTCTGCCTTCCAGGCAGCCTATGAAGGAAATGCTGAAATGGCATCATTCTTGCTTGAGAAGGGTTCCAAGCTCAGCTTGTTCAGGTGTGGCGACGACAACGGGCAAGAGTATTGCTTTCTTGCATGCCAGGTGCGGACCCTCATTCACAAACTCGATCCGGTCAATCCCCTGCAGAAGTAGCCAAAAGCAAGGTGCACTTCGACGTGCACTTTCAGTGTTTGCATGCTGCAGCTCGGCTGTGCCTGGAGGATGTTCGACAGGCGATCGAAGCATCCGCAGAGTCAGATGCCGTTGAAGAGCCTCCCAAAAAGAAGGCAACGCAGCCGCACTGCAGTGCACGGGCACGGAGCTTTGCTCCTGTGGCAAGCGAAGAGGGCCACCCCCAGGCCAAGCGAATGCCAAACTACAACCTTAACATTAACAGTGCCGTGGACAAGGCCCCGTTGCCTCTTCTTTCCATCGACCGGAGGCTGGTTCGGTTCAGTCTTCGAGTTGGGCCGTCCTTCCAGGAGTATGAGGGCAGCAGCTTGACGGACATCGTGGCAGCTCCGACTTCGGCATTGCAGGGAGTAGCTGCCAAAGGTCGAGAAGTTCTGAAGATGCCAGGCTGAAACATATCAGTCTGCTCCACGTCTGTAGCCCCTGACATGAAGCCTGATGCTGGGCCATCTTCACGCCTTCGAGTCTTGTGTGCCAGCCCAAGGAAGTTCAAAGTTCATACGATTGGTGGCTTGGCGCACAGAACAAGCATGGAACAGCGGACACATGTGATCACACAAAGGCGATCTGGGAAGTTGGAAGTTTTACCGGATCTCCAAAGCCATCCTCGGTCTTTCTTCATTGGAGCAGAAAGATAACCGGGAGGAGGGTGCCGCGTTGAACATCAACAAGGCTCGACTAATCTCTTTTGGTAGTTCCTTTGCCCTAAGACATATCAAGATGAGGCCATGGACAAGAAGCATGCCACCTGGGTTGCACCTGCACACTGAGAACGGACTGCCGATTGTCGTCCGTTGCTTTTTGCCATAAGGAGACCAAATCCCTGGCAGAGATTTTGGAGCTGCCACCCTCGGCGCTCCAGGGTCTTGCGGGTTGGGCGGACGCGGAGCTCGCCAAGGCCAGGGAGGTGCAGCTCAACCCTCGGAAATGTCGGTAAAACCAACGGTTTGCATGATCGACCTGTGGAAAATACGGTCCAAACAAGCATCTTCCATGATTCCCATTGGAGAAACATCCGGAGCTAGAGGCATAGTTTGCCTGACCTTACTTTTGCTTTCCCGGAGATGCAACGACCAAGAGACACGAACCATACTGGGCGACTTGCGTGTACAGGGCACAACCTGGGTACGGGGGGGTTACCATGTATTATGTGTGTGTGTGTGTGCATGTATGTATATATATATATGTGGTAGTTGATCTAAAGCTCTTTGAGCCATAATTTATATGAACGGCCAACTGCATAGCTACATATGCCTTCGCGAAAGTTCCGCGATGGTGCCGCGAAAGTTAATTTTTTTGCGAAAGTTATCTGTTTAGCCTACTTGCCGTACTGTTACTATTACTGTTACTGCAAGTACTACTGACCGCAATTGCAATTACGGTTACTATTGCGATTAGCATTACGATTACTATTACTACTACTAATATTGAAACTACGACTACCATTACTATTACTATTACAATGCCATTGCTGTGACTGTTGCTTTTGCTGTTAGTACAACTACTACTAGTACTGGTACTAGTACTAGTACTATGACTACTACTATTACTACTGCTGTTACGATTGTTAATATATCGTGAGTATTGTTACGATTATTTCAATTTCCATTGTTATTATTACTACTACTACTACTACCGCCACCACCACCACCGCCACCACCACCACCACCACCACCACCACCACAGCTTCTCATGCTCTTGCTACTGCAACTGCTACCGCTGTTGCTACTCCTGCTCCTGCTGCTGCTGCTACTACCGCTCCTACGTTTCGAGCGTAAGGCGTAAGTTCCGCGCCAGTGACGTTAAACTCGACGTTGCCAGATCAAGGCCACCCCCCGATGGACATCGTCAGCAATCCAACCCCAAGACCTTAAGCAGCTCTACAGAAGCCCCGACGCCGGTAGGCAAGGCTCCCAGAAACTCTGTTCGGCCTTCAAAAGCTTCGCAATCGAGTATTTCCCAAATTTTGTCAAGAATCCAAACCCTAGGACGGCTTCGTTAAAAATCCAACCCTTAAGACGCTTTCACGGAGCCCTGGAAACCCCTAGCAAGCCTGCCAGAAGCTCTTATGTCTAATTCCCGTAACAACTTGTCATCGAGAA
>CAJNJA010006700.1:537-16705 GCA_905231915.1 Symbiodinium necroappetens
CCGAGTAACTGGTAAAGGCCCCAAACACAATCCACACACTGTACATAAAGGTCCTACACACATATTAGGGGGCCTGAATAATCAGAATAGTTATTTTTTTTTGGGGGGGGGTATATTTTACTATAACTATAAGAAGGAACCCTCCAAAATAGTATTGGTAATACACCAGGTCCGGCAACGGCACGGAAGGACCAAACTTGCCAAGGCACCCTAAAGCCCAAGCCGCCCAAGCCCAGACGTTACCCTAAACCCGAAACCCTAACCGGTAGGGTTTAGGGTTTAGAATTTAACCTAAACCCTAAACCCTAAAACCCTATACCCTAAACCCTAGCGGTCCAGCCAAATCTTTCCCTTTTCCGGCCTCTGCGATGTGAAGGCAGAGCTCCGAATCTTTCACGGCCGGGATGGGGTTATCTGCCTGCAGCCTCATGGAAGGTCCCAGAGAACCCACTACCCCTGAATTGAGGAATATACCATAAATCATGATATTAAGGGCCCTGTAACTTAAGGCATATTCCATAATCAAGGGGTGTTGGGTTTTCTGGGGTGCTGGCCCCATAAGGTTTAGCTCATAACTTTCGGCTCAGAAACTAGAAGAAGCCTAAAAGAGAGGTCCAGGTCGGGAGGAGGATCCGTAGGATCCTTCTTGTGAGAATCCCTTACCATTGGGACTTCGGATTAGGAGGAAATATTGGGGATATAGACCCTCTCAATAAGGTCCCTTTTAAGAGAGCCACAAGTAGGGTTCAGAAGGGTCCCCTTTGAGGGGTCTCCCTTAAAAATACCAGGGCCTTACAGTCTCTGCGAGAATCATGATCAAGAGCACTAATGAACAGTACTCGCGCTTATCCACGCCCCTCAACACCCCTCGACAAAATCCTCTCTGGACCTCAGGCTTTTTGTACTAGCATTCCTAGTATAGGTTTTTTTTTTTTTTTCCGACCCCTGTACCAAGCACTTATGGTAACCCGTAAAGAACAAGCCGCTCACCTGTATGATAAAACCTAAATATGAACCCCATTCTAGCTACTATTCTGCCCCTACGGTTGCTGATCAAAATCCTGCATTACCCATACTGGGGAATATACCATAATTGCCATAGTTTAGGGTCCTTAAGGTAATGCTAAGGATTTCTATCATCAACACTAGTTTGAAGTGCCTAGCCAGCCTGCGTCGGAGGTCCGCCGCCCAGGTCGGCAAGTTGCTGAGCACCGCAGCGTAAAGCTTCAAGAGACCTCGTGTTCGGTGAGATTGAAACTTGCGAAAGGTTGAGAACATAGGTCTTACAGGGCATAAGTGGCATGGGGTTGAAAATATGCCGTATACTAAGGGCTCGTAGGGTATATGATATGTTTTTCTGTTTTTGTGGGGTCTTGGGGATTTACAAGAGCTGTTGAGGGGGCTGAGGTTTTTAGATGCCGTGAGAGTTGATGAAGAAGTCCTGCTCAGTATTCATGGGAGTGTCATAGGGTTGATAAGAGGCTTTTGTGGGTTGTGGGGTTGTGCGTCTTGGGGTCGGGAGGCTGCAAAAATATGAGGTTTATACGAGTTCTTTTGGTTGTAGGGCTTACAGGGTTCACATGTTTTAGGCTGCGTTGTCACTGTACTGGATACTGCGGGAGATCAGCACCACTTAGTTGGGTAGTATGCCTTTGTCGTTCGCAGGTCTTCCCGTCCTTTCGGAGAGCACCGGGCTTCTTGACTTCACTATTGCTTGAGGTTTGGTGTTCAGGTTTTTTTAGGGCTTTCGACGTCTTCTTAGTCTGATGATTTAAGGTTTAAGGTTTAGGTTTCGAACAAAGACCGCGGAACGTCCCTAGAACCCCGAACCCAGCACCCAAGACCCCGATGCCGCCGTACAAAGGACCTTCGTGAGCCTAAGCCTAAGCAAGAAACTCCTGCCTAAACCCTACCCTAAACCCTAGATCCTAAACCCTATATCCCCTGAACCCTAAACCCTAAACCCTAGATCCTAAACCCTATATCCCCTGAACCCTAAACCCTAAACCCTAAATCCTAAACCCAAAATCCCCTGAAACCGAAACCCTACTGAAATTGAACCCAAGTGCTGGGTCCCCCTACAGACAGTTTAAAAAGCACCGCTGTGTAGTTTTGATAGAGTCTAGGGGCCATGGTGCATGGCGTGAAAGCCCTAAAGGACCTATTTCCGGGCTCTTCTTGGATTAGGGTTTAGGTTTTAGGGTTTAAATCTTCAAGCCCTAAATTGCAAGCTTGATGCGTTCGTAAGGCGAATCAAAACTGCTCGAACTGAAACTTATTTTCAAGAGCTGCCTAACTTCGATACCTAACCATATAGAGCCATGTCATACAGACTAAGCGTATCTTTAGTATGTGACCCTAGACCCAAAAATGGAACCCTAAAGCCCTAAAGCCCTAAACCCGAACTATAGCATTGGGACCCAGTGTGAAAGCTCCTTTCGCTTGGGCTCCCACCGGCGATAGGCATCTGAAAAGGCTTTCGGCTCAGCACCTGCTTAGAGAACAGACAGCCTTTAGAGGCGATTATAAAGGGTAGTTCTCTAAATTTGGCTTCCTTAAAGGGGTCTTTCAAGGTTTTTGGCTTCCTTAAAGGGATCTATAAGGGTTTCTACAGGGTTTCTAAATGGGTGCTATAAGGGTAGTTCTCTAAATTTGGCTTCCTTAAAGGGATCTACAAGGGTTTCTATAGGGTTTCATAAAAGGTGCTTTAAGGGTAGTTCTCTAAATTTGGCTTCCTTAAAGGGATCTACAAGGGCTTCTATAGGGTTTCATAAAGGGTGCTTTAAGGGTAGTTCTCTAAATTTGGCTTCCTGAAAGTGATCTATAAGGGTTTCTGTAGGGTTTCTAAAGGGGTACTATAAGGGTAGTTCTCTGAATTTGGCTTCCTTAAAGGGATCTATAAGGGTTTCTGTAGGGTTTCTAAAGGGGTAGTTCTCTAAATTAGGGTCCTTTTAGGGTCCTTTGTATAAGAGTGCCGCACTATATTTGGGACTCAAAAAGGAATCCTAACCAAGAGAACTACCCTGGGTTTGGGCATGTAGGGCTTCTAGGTTCTAAGGGTTCGGGGTGTTTAGAGGTGTAGGGCTCAGGAGTTGCTATATGGAGTGTCACGTAGTCCGTAGGAGGAAAGCAGTACGGTAATATCTATCTATCTATCTATCTATGTATCTAGGTATCTATCTACGTATTTACACAATATCACCCCAAGAAAGGCACTGATTCTACATACTTGTGGCCCTTGATGCTGGGACGTGTTAAGGATGCACATGTTCTTCGTATGTTCGGGCCAATCGTCGTTAAGCCCCAGAGCACGGACAACACCTAAGCTGCTTGCCCAATCTGCATAAACGCTGACGCAGACTAATGGCTTTCGAAATCCTACAAGCTCCCTGTACCCAAACAAACTCACAAGAACCCGGACAGCGGACTTAAACCTAGCAAACCCCCCAAGGAGTCCTCCCGAAACCCTAAACCCTACAACCCTAAACCCCTAAACCCTAAACCCCAAAACCCCTAAAGCAAGACTGAGTCTGGCCTGCAGGGGCACCCAGCACTTCTCCGCGCTGGGGCTGCCTGGAGCCTGCTTCAGTGCCTGGAAATTAAGGGGAACTACAGGTGGGGAGTTTAGGGTTTTTGTAGGATTTGGGGTTTAGGGGCTTTAGGGTTTAGGGGTTTAGGGTTTAGGGTTAGGGGTTTAGGGGTTTAAGTGGGGAGTTTAGGGTATATAGGGCTTCTATATGGCTTCTACAGGGTATATAGACCTTCTATAAGGCTCCTATAAGGGTAACTGCCCACCTGAAAATGTCCTAGATGGAAAGGTTTGGCAGGGTTGGGCCTTTTAAGGGGGGACCCTTTTAGGGGGGACCCTAACTGTACAAACAAGTTCTGGGGGGCATGTGACACAATACCCCTGAAGCCCTAATCCCGCAAAATCCGAAGAATAACAACCCTAAACACCGAAGAAGGAAGGGTTTTTGGCCTTAAGAGTCGACAAAATGGGTCTTCATAGACTTCTGAAAAAGGGGCTTCGGGGATGTTGGGCCCGGGGGAATGGGTTTCGTAAACCCGAGAACCTGAATCGACTTCGAAAGACCCGAGGCTTCAACCCTGCAGCTTTAGGGTTTAGGTCTTTCTTTTTGGGGTTTAGGGTTTAGGGTTTATAAGCTTAGGGTTCTAGCCTTGAGCCGTTAATGGCTGTTGTAGGTTTAAGGGCTTGGGCTTCTAGTCTTGAGCCGTTCATGGCTATTTTAGGTTTTAGGGGTTAGGCAGCTCTAGTCTTGAGCCGTTAATGGGTTATTTTATGCTTTAGGGTTTAGGCTTCTAGTCTTGAGCCGTTAATGCCTGTCAGTTGAGATTCAGGAACGGTGAGGAACAGTACTGGCAATGATACAGGCGCCGATATTTCTCGTGGAGCGCTAAAGAAAGGCTGTCTTTGAAAGAGGTGTTTCATGACCCTAAACCCTAAACCCCCCATGAAGCCGACAGTCAAGAGCTTCGTGTTACTTTGTCGGATCCTAAACCCTAAGCACGGCCCATTCCCTGCTTTTCTGAAGTCGCTGCGAGACAGTTTCCCTAAACCCTAAACCCCTAAACCTTAACCCGAAACCTAAACCCGTTCTTCCAAGGGCTAAAAAGGGCTTTGGTTCCCGCCTTCCGCCAGGCACAGCTGCAGTACTCCAGCAAGGTGACAACCTCTCGATGAAAGCTTCATTGTACCAGCTTAGATTAGGGTTTAGGGTTTACGGGTTTCGTGGGATGCAGAGAGGCTTCCCTTATTCACTTCATCACGTCGACTCCCTCATGAGGAAGCTTCGGGGGTTCATGGGGCGCTTTTTGCATAGGGAAAAAACAAAAGGACAATGCATCAAAACAAGATGTAACATAGTACAACAAGAAAATATATATATATGTATGTATATATGTGTGTATATATATGTACATGTATGTATGTATGTATGTATGTATGTATGTATGTATGTATGTGTGTATATATATATATATACCATACCACATTAAATTGTAGAATGCGTTATGCTGCAAAAAACAAAAGCCATCTAGAGTAGAGCAGAATGGACTAGAACAGAACAGAATGAAAAAGATTAGCGTATATTGGAACAGAGCAGAATAGCGTATAGTATAGATTGACATACCATAATAAGCAGAATACAACATCAAGTAGCACAACACATTACAATAAACTCTAGTAGAATTTAACGAAACCAAACAACATGTTACATGACACATACATAATGCAAAGCACAATACAATGCGATATAACCTAATATAGCACAACAAAATCAAACAACACATAATACAATATGACTTGACACGATGTACTTTCCCATGCTGTGCTATATTATACTACTATACTTTACTGCATACTATGTACATACATGTATACATTATATATGTATATTAATATACACAAATATATAAACATACATTAAATCGAGGGCTTTGTCGGTGATCCGGCTGCCACATCCGAACTGTTCAACAAAAGCTGGTTTCAGTCGAGTCCTTACACCACCCTGTGCACGATTGCGGGAAGACTTCTGAAGTAGTTGCGGAAGAGCTGGATACCCTGTACCATTCGTTGTAACCCCAAAGCCTGAATCCGCGGCACAAGTTGCAGATCAGGAGATGGGTAGTTTTCTAAATGAGGGTTCCTTTTGGGCTCCCTTTTAAGGGTGCCGTACTATTTTGGTGACTTAAGAAGGGACCCTAGTTTGGAGAACTACCCAGATGCAAACAGGAGAGCATGAGGTTTGCCGGGCTTTGGGTCTACAGTCTAATATGCGGCACGATAACCTCTAAGCTCTGTTTTGGGTTTAGGGTTTAGGAGTCCTTACGAGGGCCATGAATAATTGGCCAAGCTTCAATACTTGATTTTTCTTGTGTGAATCTCCTAGCAAACGGACTTCTAGCCCGTTTTTCGATGCGTAGGGTTCAAGGTTGCAGGTCTCATACACTAGCTATCCAATCAAACTTTCTGCAGGGACGTCTTGCCCGGGTTTGAAGATTCCAGAAATGCCAAAAACCTAAACCACGAAACCGTAACCCCCCCCCCTGAACCCGATACCTTGCACTCTTAACCCGAATAATTTTGAATGTAGATCCCTGCGTCCTTACCTACATTATAGCATAGGGTCAAAATGGCAACTAAATTAAAATTCTTCAGGCTCAAATTTTCGTCGAAGTATCGACTGGGTTCTTGCTGAGGGATTTAACTTATTTAAGTGCCCACAATAGGGACCTATAGTAAATAAGATGGCTTCTTGTTATGGTAACTTAAATCAAGGTTTGGGTTTCTGAAAATACAGGACCCTAATATAGTACCCTAAATAGTAGGATCCTTAGAATAAGGACCCTAGAATAAGGTGCCCCTAGTTTCCGGAAACTCCCAGCTCCTTAACAAGAACCCCAGTTGAAGCCCTTTGAGTTTCCCCCGAGTGATCCTCGAGTCTTTGGGGCCAAGTGGCGCTTCCAATCTCCAGCAGTGGACTTCCCGCTTTCAAGGCCTATGCAGGGTTCCATGAGGGTTATAGGGTTTAGGGTTTATAGGGTTTAGGGCTTTGGGGTCTGGGTTCTTGTTAAAGGGCTTAATTTTTAAGTGACCAAGATAGGGATCTATAGTAAATCATATGGTTTTTCTCATTATGGTAACTTAGATTAAGTTCGTTAACCCAGATTACCCGGGTTCTAGAGTATGGATATTGGCTTTACGGTTCCATAGCAGCCCCTACATACTGCGATATAGTACTTCCATACTCGCTAGCGCCTGTTTAATCTCGACATACTGTTGATGATATAAATCCTGCATTACCAAAAGGACCCTGACTTATTGGAATTATGGTATAGTCCTTATTATGGGTAATGCAGGATTTATATCATCAACCGTAGCAATCGCGTATGGAAAGGACCCGAAGAGGTGCTTTCGAGGGGGGGAGGGGCGTAGGAGGGTGGATCCCTCTACTCAGGGTTCCAGATTGCGGGTTCCATAACTATGAGGGTTCCATGAGAAGGGCTCAAGAAATAGCAGCTCTTTAACAAGCCCCGATATGATGCATTCTAGTAGCCCTACGCCCTAAACCCTGAAACCTAAAGCTTAAACCCTAATCTATATATCTCTATAAAATTATTCCCTCCTCACTCTCCTTGAAGCAAGAGAGAGCACAGCGGGGGGTTGGCCGGTCGCTCTTCGGGCTTCGGAGTGGTTTCTATGGGGTTAGCTAAGGTTTACGTAGGGTTTAGGGATCTGGCAATTTGGAGGGATTTAGGGTTTCGGATTTAGGACTTGCGGCTTACAGTGGCTTAATTTAGGGTTCAGGGGTTGAGGGTTTCAAAGGGCTTGGTAAGGGGCTTCATTGATAGAGGGGTTTTAAGCTTCTCGGGCTTTGGGCTGGCATGAAGGTTCATGGCCACTCAAAAGTGCACTTCTCTTAGTTTGAACACTGCTTGCTAAGCCCCCTGGGTGAACGGTAGCGCACATATTATGACGGCTCGCCTTCGTCCTCCAAGTAGAGCCCCAACCCTTACTCAAGAACCCTGCAGACCAAATGCGAAAGCAGTCCCTGAACCCACCGGACCCGAATTCAATCCAAAACCACAAGCTCACCGACTCCCCGAAAAGTCTGGAGGGGCGTGCTACAACGGCATCTCAACACCCGACTCTCATCCGTCAGAATGCTCTTCTCAAGAGGCCTCCAGCAAAAGGATTGTGTACCATCGGCACAGACTGGCTTTTACCTAAGCGCCAAATCCCAGAATTCTGAACACTTAAACCCCAGAACCCCAGAACCCCCCCCGCCCAAACCCTAAACCCTAAACCCCAATTAACTAGGCCCTAAATCCTGGAATTCTGAACCCTTAAACCCCAAACCCAGATCCACCGAAACCCCTACCAGGTCCCTCCTCAGAGAGCTCAGCAAGAAGCCGGACGACCTGAGTAGAGAGCGAAGCTGGCCGTCGCAGTCTGTGAGGTTCTGTCAGGGGTGGGTTTAGGGTTTAGGGTTTAGTGTTTAGGGCTTAGGAAGGGTACTATGGGGTTTACGGGTTTAGGGTTTACTTAGCAGTAGGGTATTTAGTAGATGGATGAGCTACACTCTAAAGTTTTTGGGATAATATGATCCCTTATAAAACTGAAAGTCTACACTTTTTCTTTTGGCCTATCAACTCAGCAACTAAGTCAAGGGAAGCGTGTTTCTAGAAGATTCCGGGCTCGGGGGGATGCAGCAACTAAGCAGCCAAAGGCGTTGATTCGCTTTAAAGCCCTCATAAATGCCTGGGAGGAGGGTTTTAGGGTTTAGGGTTTTAGGGGTTTAGGGCATAAAGCTCCTCATGGCAGCCTTGTAGAACTTTTGATGCTATGGACCTCTTAAAAGGACTCTCGCATTGAAGAGCCCCTAGCCCTAAACCCGTAAACCCCTAAACCCTAAATCCCTACACCCTAAACCCCAAACCCCTAAACCCTAAACCCTAAATCCTAAACCCCTAAGCCCCTAAACCGTAGGTGCTCCTTGTATTGAAGGGAGAAATGGCAGCGCCCACCGAGGACCCGGCTCGTACTTGGAAGTCCTGCGAAGGTCAAGCGTAGACCATGTACATACTGTTGCATCACATTCTACTATATTATATTATATTCTATCATATTATATTCTATTCTATTATATTCTATTCTGTTATATTATATTATGTAGGTTGGGGGGGTTCGGGTTTAGGGATCAAGTATTTGGGGTTTGGGGTTTTTGGAGTGTAGGGAGCAGGTGCTTTTGCTTCTTTCGCGAAGACCCATGTCCTTTGACGCTGCCTTGCGCCCTTCACGCAGTGTTTTCTTCCGGGCAGCATCCAGGACTCATAATCTTGTGTAAAGGCAAGCTTGCCTTGCTGGCGTGCTCGAGCTGTGCTTAACAATATTCCACCAGGCGGAAGCCCTTCACCACTGCACTCTTCCAGTCCCTATATACCTACATTATAATCTACTATCCATAGAAACCCTAAGGCCACCTATAATTTCTATTCATAGAAGCCCTGAGCTCTCAACCGTATTCCACCAAGACCTCAGAGAACATTCCCAACCCAAAGGGTCCTGAGTACCTTATGTGGGGGGGTACTTACACAAACCACTAACCCGAAACCCTAAACCCTAAACCGTTTTTTTTGGGGTTTGGGGTTTAGGGGATTCCTTCCGTAGAAACCCGACTTTCCACGATATAAGTACTTTGGAGCCCTTCAAGGAACCCTAGAACCCTAAACCTCTTTAAAAAACTCCATAACCCTAAACCCTTAAAGGAACCCATACTGTTGATGATATAAATCCTGCATAACCTTAAGGACCCTAAACTATGGAAATTATGGTATATTCCTTCCGAATTATGGGTAATGCAGGATTTTGACCATCAAGCGTAGTAGCTACTTAGGACCCTTTCGGCCTAAACCCCTGTAAAAACCCCTAAAACCCTTAAAGCCCCTAAACCCCTACAGATCCCTATCCTTTAGGGTCCAGGTAGTAGCAGCTTAATCCATAACCCCAAAACCCTTAAGGGAACCCTTTGCCCCTAACTCCCTACAGATCCCTATAAATGAACCATAACCCTAAACCCTTAAAGGAACCCTCTGACCCTAAACCCTTAAAGGAACCCATGGTAGCTGCTTAGGACCCTTTCGGCCATTTGCAGCTCGTCTGCTCCTCGGGCTTGGCCAGATCTGCCGGAGGTTGAAGACATGGCCTCTGCCCAGGGCTTCGGATACGATGCGTACAGTATAAACGGGTATAATATAGTATAACATCGTATATGTGACAGAGCTTCGGATACCATGCGTATAGTATAGTGCAGCATAGTACCGTATAGTGTAGCATAAGAGGGTATTATAGAGTGTAATCTAGTATGTATGATAGAAGTCTTAGTATCAGTGTAGCATAAACTAGTATCGTATTAGTGTTGTAGAAGTATCAGTATTCGAATGAGTATTCGTATTCAGATTAGTACTACATGTTAATATTTGTATAGTATTCGTATATTATAGTACAGTACGGTTGAGGATCAAAATCCTGCATTACCCATAATAAGGAATATACCATAATTCCCATAGTTTAGGGTCTTTAAGGTAATGCAGGATTTTGATCATCAACCGTATGTCCAGGGCATGGAGTTTCCAGGGCCCTAGGCGCTTAGCGGGCCTGCTCCTGGGTCTTATTGGGATTTACAGGGTCAGCAAGGCTGATAGGGTTTGTAGGGTTTTTTTTCTGTATGTTCGTATATTACTATTGCTAATAAGATGTTACCATTAATCTTCCTTTCAGAGTTTAGAAGGATTTTTTTAAGGGTTTTGTAGGGTTTGGCGTCTCGAAGAAAGGAGCTGTACCCATCGGAAGCTGCTGGATGCTCCCAACTTCGTAAAACGTGAGACCAGGCAGTTGCGGCAAAAGACAGTTTCAGACATGCTACACTTTACTAGACTATACTTTTCGATACTATGCTACACTGTACTATACTGTACTACAGTATAGTATAGCATAGCACAGTATAGTGTCTTATCGCACAGTAAGCACAAGCTATGCTCCCCGAGTTTCTCGGAGTTCTGTGCCCGCTGCTCGCTCGTCTGGAGGAGGAAGTTTGCGGATCTCCTCACCTCAAGCACGTGTAGCTCGGGGCATCTTTTTGTGGGGGCCTGTCGGAGAAAGCGCAGAGCAAGTATGCCCGCATGCACTTCAACCAGGATCAACGGCTCTACCCATAGGCTCCCTAGTAGTTTCTTTTCGGGATTACCTTGTAGGGTTCTAAGTATGAACCATAAAAAGGAACTACTTAGGAGCCTATGGGTAGTTGGATTGCCTGAGACAAGGCTCTGCTGTTTGCATTGGGGTTCCCCTCTCGTCGACTTCGTCTACTTCCCGCTCGGCTCCGTGCCATCAGAAGCGGGAAGAGGCCGTGGGCCCTGGCCGTTGCGCAAAAATAAGAAGCAGAGGCAAAGACATCGGTATATCTGGTATCCTACCCAACCCTCTCCACGAGAAGCAGCGCAGTTCCTACTATCTTAGTAGCCCTGAAGCTTCCCTCATTGAACACCACCTCTGTGAAAGGAAGCAAGTCGAAGCGGACGTGGCTTGCAGCGTGCCCTGCAGCTCCCCGATGCTGTAGGGCGTGGCCTGCTCCAAGCTTCGGACTTGGGCTTTTGGGCTTACGGCTGCTTTTTGTTCGGGCTCGTTCGCTTCGACAAGGGACGAGTTCTGTTTTCATGGGGGTGGTTCTCTAAATTAGGGTCCCTTTCTGGGTCCCCAATATAGTACGGCACCCTTATAAACAGGACCCCAAAAGGGACCCTAATTTAGAGAACTACCCCTCTAGTACCTTTAAGGAAGCCGAATTTAGAGAACTACCCATGGACAAAGAGGCTATGAAGACTTGGTCATGCGCAGCGGCCCAACAGCCGAAAGTAGCGCCAGCTCGGGTCTCACGGCAGCCCCTCAGTCAACACGGCCTGAGCCATCGCGAAGCTCTGGAGCACACCCAGAGACTCCAATATTCCATAATTCAGGAATATACCTTATTTTTTTCGGGCTCCTATTGTAATTTAAAGTATGTTCCTTAATTAGGGAATATTGGAGTCTCTGGGCACTTTCACCACAAGAGAGTCCGCTTACCGCGTGCTGCAGATTCGAAGCCGATCAGCAAAGGACTCTAAGCCTACACAGGCAGAAGAAGACTCACAGAAGACGCCCACAGACCTCCCAAAGCGCAACAGCCCCTCATCCTACACATCTTCCTAAAACCCTAAACCCTCAACCCCTAAACCCCTAAACCCTAAAACCTAAATCCTAAACTTCTACACATCTTGAGACTCTGCAATATGAAGACCCGGAAGCCCCAGAGAACTGGTCGCCTGGGAGGGTAGGAAAGTCTGCAGCCAGGCCGAGAAGCCTGTTAACAAAGATCAGGCTTCCATGCAGCTTTATGGGTTTGGGTGAGCTTCTTGGGCGGGTGGTTTGGAATGCCAGGACATGGGCTTGAGTCTTTCGATGCTCTAGGGCTCTGTCTTTGAGACTTCGATTCGCTTGCACCTTCGGGCTCAACCGTAAGCCCCCCAAAAAAAACAAGCCAAAACTCCTAGGCAGGACCAGCCATGGCTGGGAAGGTCTGCCTGAGCATCTCAACACCAT
Organism: Symbiodinium necroappetens; assembly: GCA_905231915.1. Classification (NCBI taxonomy): domain Eukaryota; class Dinophyceae; order Suessiales; family Symbiodiniaceae; genus Symbiodinium; species Symbiodinium necroappetens. Next base: position 12,695 of record CAJNJA010006700.1, read on the forward strand.
CCGAAGTGTGACCAATAGGTCTTTAGATATGATCATCTACTATTAATATAATCTACCATGCCATACTATGCTACGCTTTACTACTCTGTTCCATGCCACTCCATAACATACTAACACAATAGTATACTACCCCCATGCTATCCTTGCTTTACTATACTAGGGTTTAGGGTTTAGGGTTTACCCTAAACCCTAAAACCCTAAACCCTAAGCCCTAAAACATACTATACTGCGCTGTACTACACCGGGGACGAGGGCCCCTATTTTCAGAAACCCCCCAGGTGGTTTCTGAAAATAGGGGACCCTAGTATAGTACCTTAAATAGTAGGATCCTTGTTATAAAGGGCCCCCCAAAAAGGTACCCCCAATATTCTAAAGCCTAAATTCTAAACCCCTAAACCCTGAACCCTATAAACCCTATTATAAGGACCCCAAAATAAGGTACCCCCAATATATTCGGAAAGATCCACCTTGCACCCCGACACAAGATGGATCTCCTTCATGCTCTCAGCAGCACTTCGGTGACGTATCCACCCCAGCTTCGACATTTACCCGAAAAAGTAGGATCTCTCACAAGGCCTAGTCAGAGAACCCAATACCTCTCAATTAGAGACTATATACTTTAAAGCATAATATTAAGTCCCCCATGATTTTAAGGTATACTCCTTGATTAAGGGGGGTATTGGGTTCTCTGGGTGATGAGTGCAGTAGAATCCTTGTTCCTCTGGGCACCCTAAAAAACATACACTACGAAACAGTTTAGGGTTTAGGGTTTAGGGTTTACTGGTAAGCTGGATAAGAAACCCGCATAAAGGAATCCTTACGTGCACGCTCATCGAAACTCTACACCCTAAACCCTAAACCCTAAACGTACCCTAAACCCTAAAACCCTCCAGCCCTAAACCCTACCCCAAACCCTAAACCCTAAAACCCTAAACCTTCAAACCCTACAACCCTAAACTTCTAAACCCTAAACCCCACACCCTAAACTTCTAAACCCCTTTCTGCTCTCTTAAAGTCTGCGCTACGCGAAGCCCAGAGGTTGGTACCCGGCCTTCCTCGCGCTCTTGGATCGTGGAGGACAGGTCCTGCAGGACGGATGCAGAGTTTTAGGGGTTTAGGGTTTCGGGTCTTGGGGGTTGAGGGGTTTAGGGGTTTAGGGTCTAGGGTTTAGGGGTTTAGGGTTTAGGGGTTTAGGGTTTCGGGTTTAGGGGTTTAGGGGTTTAGGGTTTAGGGTGTAAGAGTTTAGGGTTTAGGGAGTATGGCACTGTATAGCATGGCGTAGGGTAGCAGAGTAGTTACGGTATAGTCTAGTATAGTGAAGCATTGCATGGTATAGCATATGGCGTAGTACGCATAGTAAAGTATGGCAGAGTTTAGCGGTACCTGTCACGAATTGCTCCAGGATCCAATGAGATGGCGCTAGACACTACTGCTGCTACGAACTCCCCAAACGTCACATGTCTCCGATGCAGGTCTCAAGGGACGACCATGTTGCAAAAAGTGCACTATGCTGCTCTGAAAGAGCTGCGCCCAGCCCAGCATGAACCGGACACCCGTAGCAAAATGACCCACATCTCTGTCCTGATGAACTTCATGTTACGTCCGGGCCATGTTGCTATTGTTATTTTTTTGGCTACTGTTGCTGCTATTCTTCCTTCTTATGTAATATAAATAATGGCCTTACTTGTCCAGTATCCCAGGGGAACAGAAGGTTAAGCTTCGGGAGTAGGGGTCATAGTACCCTAAGCAGGTTAAAGGTTACCTACTCTACTCCTTATTATTCTCGCATGCATGCAGCAGGCAGAACGCGTCCGCAATTAAGAGGACGAGGTGGTAGAAGCTGAAGTCCACCGCCAACTGGTACAAGTCCTCGTCCAAATCAATCGGTGGGGACCTAAAACGACCTGTCGACCCTTTTGCATCGGCCATGCACACAGCGAAGGTGTCCTGCAGCTTCCAGACGCACTCATCGAGAGACTGCCTGCCAGGGAAGGGCTCTGTGGTGGAATCCCTTCTTTGCAAACTCCTAGGGAAAACTCCCCAAACCCTAAACCCTCAACCCTAACATGGATGTGATCCCCATGGAAGGCGCGCTCTTTTTTTTCTGGGTTGCCCAAAGGCCCGACCTCTTCTCACGTGCAGCCGTCCGCCATCGCTCGGAAACTCGCCTGTCCGAAAGCACCAGGACCGGCAAAGGCAGACGGTTAAGGTTTAGGGTTTATACAAATTGTTTAGGGTTCGGGTCCTGAGTTTTGTGCGGGTTTTGTGCGGGTGTTGACCGGGTTTCGGCTTTTGCTTTCTAAACAATTTGTATTTATCCTGGGCTTGAGGGTTTAGGGTTTAGGGTTTAGGGTTTAGAGTTTAGGGTTTAGGGTTTAAGGTTCCAGGTCAAGTTTTGCCCTTTTGAGACATTGGGCACAAGACAGCAAAGCCAAGCGCCAACTGATTGATCAATGCAGCGCAACCTCCGTTACCCGAGCCGGTGCTCGATCTGTCAACGAAGATCGCTGCAGTCGGGCAAGTGCTGCTGATGACCATAGTAATTAGTCATGATGATGATGATGGCTACGCATAGGCTCCTAAGTAGTTTCCTTTAACGGTTCATATTTAGAATCCTACAAGGTAACCCCAAAAAGGAACCATTATGGAGCCTATGGGTACTGTTGCAGGGACACTTCGTTTCGCTCCCCTCCGCCTGTCGAGGACCAGAAGCTCCATCTCCCGCTGCAGAGGCAGCCTTGGCATGCCCAGAGAACCCAATACCCCTTAATTAAGGAATATACCTTAAATAATAGGGGCCTTAATATTATGATTTAAGGCATATTCCTTAATTAAGGGGTATTGGGCTCTCTGGGTGGGGGCTACACGGTTTTCTTTGGGTACCTTGCCCTCTACATGGGAGCTTCCGAAATTTGGGGGGTACCTTCTTTTGGGGGTCCTTTATAATAAGGATCCTACTATTTAGGGTACTATATTAGGGTCCCCTATTTTCGGAAACCCCCACATCGTAAGCGACTTCCGACGGGTGGAGTGGTCATCTTGATTTGTCCATCCGGAAACAGGGCCAAAACGAGTAGTACACGTCTTGCAGCAGCTGCCCGGGGAATGGGAACAGTCTTTGGGTTCGAGTACTAGACATGTGAGTTTTGGTATACAGTTTTGGGGATGGAAGTCCTCAGTGTTGATGCACATTTCCCGCGGCGCATTAAGCATCTTCCCCCCCTTTGAGGCGTCTGCTGGATGCGGGCCGCAGTGTCTAGGCGCGCCTGTGCAGCAGGCAAGACGGCTGAAGCTAGCATGTGTTGCAAAGTCCCGTATCTCTGAGGACTGGGCTGCCACTTGATCCAAGAGATCCTGCAAGACATCGCAGAGTGGGTAGAAGGCCATTCCAAGAGCTTCCATGCGTCGGTGACCCGCGGCAGATTCTCGCTTGCCCCGCCTTGCTCGCCGGCAGACCGCGCTGAGCTGCCTGTTCGTAGGGGACTTGGCAGACCGTAAGGCTTTGATGCAGCAGTGCGCCCAGAGACTCAAATATTCTTAATTAAGGAATATATACCTTACATCTTATTAGGGTTCCTATTATAATTTAAGGTATATTCCTTAATTAAGGGATCATGGAATCTCTGGGCGGGAAGGAGGAAGCAGGAAAAGAGCTTTTTTCATCCACAGGGCGCAGCTAGCTCTCAGCCTTTACTTGGTCGGCCCACTCAGAGAGCTGCGCGGAGTTGACGACCGCCTGGAAGCATCTTAGGTCATTGGAGCACAGTGAACAGTGTACGCAGATTCCGCTCGTCTTCAGCACCGGCACTGTATCAGGTTTCTGGTTCCTGCCCAGCATGAATATTGTGGTTTAAGGTATGTATATATATGGTATCCCCCCCCTCAGTTATCTACCGTGTTCGTGAGTTCTTTAGAGTCCACTAGGGAGGGCCTTCCTTACTTCAGGGTTTAGGGGCAATAGTGCTGTTGTCGTTCATTGCTAGTGCAGTCATTGTTATTTTGTATTGTTAC
>CAJNJA010006701.1:0-16701 GCA_905231915.1 Symbiodinium necroappetens
GACGATGATGCGTTCGGCTTGAGCTGTCCAAACGCTACATGACACAGAGCTGGCTCGCACTACAAACCAGGAGACTGCATGCTAGGGAACCTCAACATCAGGAACAAAGGACGACGGGTTCTAGGCTTTCGGGGTCTTTGTGGGTCTATCTGGAGCCGACAAAAGCTATTGTAAGGAGGTTAAGGCATGGTTTGTTGCTCAAGGTCTGGGACTCGGATTTTTTAAGTTCCTGAAGGGGTCCCCCCGGCCTCCTCTGAGCCTTGCGGCACGTTCGGGAAGCCTGGCGGGAGAAGACCTCGGAATCGTGCCCTCTCTTTGGAGGCTCGGGCTTTCTGGGCATGCGGGTCCAAATTGCTTTATATATTGTTCAAGGGTGTGCTGGGCTTCAGCGGGAGTCTGCAGGGTTTGAGCTTTGGGGCATGCAAGGGATCTGCATTCAAGGCCGCAGCACTGAATTCTCGTCGAAATTCGTAAATCTTCTGGAGCTGGCAATCAGTCTGATCCCTGATCAAAGAGACCCCTTTCCCTCAAAGTAGTGAGACAACGTGATGGATTTTATAGTCCGCCTCTGCAACAAGTCTGCCCCTGCCCAGAAGTTGTGCCGACTTCTGGACACTTTCGATAGGAGGCTGCGGACTGCGCATCCTCGTCATCTGGCCCAAGCAGGTAAGATGCATGGGCGTGAAGATGCATCCAAACCCCGAAGCTCCTGAACACGAGACCTGCTTGCACCATAGTGCGATTGCCCACTGTTGCCTTCAAGTGGGCTGTCCATTTGGAAAGGACTGTGAACTCACCAATTGCTTGCCGAACTCCGAAGAAGTCGCGTTCTTGGACAATTCTGGCAAGCTGCGCGGCAGCATTGACTCTGGACTCTGGACCAGGGTCAGACTTGACCGTAGTGGAAGGGAAGCCAACAATCTTCCCCACGTCATTGACAACAGCGGTGTGAAGATGCTGTGGGATTCCAGGTTTAGGGTTGATTAGCGGCTTTAGAGTAAACGGCCTAGCTTGGGGCTAAGGCGTTCGTACTCATGGCTCAGGATTGTAGGGCTTGGGAAACAAGGGGAAATGCCACCCTCCCCAGTCAAAAGCAACCCACGGGCCCTGCAACTCGACTCCAAGGCACTGACTTCCTTAGCGAGGCCACCCTCCAAGACCGAAAAAGTCTCTACACACAACACTCTAGCCTTTGTGTTCCCCAGTCTGAGCCGACCCAAGCCCTCCAAGAAACTGGGCTGCCGGCTAAGGGAGTTCCCTGCAGGCGCACACGGCTTGGGCTGGCTTGTCTTGGGCTCTGCCTTGCTGCTTGTGGGCCTTTCCTGCAATCTTGCGTGTGGGGGTGGTCTGGGTCAAGCACGAAGATGGGTGTCTGGTGGGCCGACAGACTATTTTACGCCGTGTGCCACCTTGGGTTAGGACAGCAAAATCGACTCCTCCCAAACGTCATCATTCGGAGTCCCCATTCGCGTCGACGGCATGAGCACAGACATGGAATTCCGATGCCAGGGTTTGCGGAGTGGACGTTTGGTATATAATATGTGGAGGCTCAAAGGTCCTTCCCAAAGCTTATGCGCCTGAATTTCAGAAACAGCTCTGTGGACCCTCAGGAGCGTAGCCGCCAACCGTCCGCCCCAAAGTTGCAAGCCCCCCGTTGTTAATCCTGTGCCTATACAGTACATACTTTGGCCTTAATGGCGTTCCTGTGTCAACCTAAAACCCCACCTATCCTCACCCCAAGACCTAACCCGTCAACCCCTGAATCCCTAAACCGCAAGGCTCCTAAGCCTAGGCTTGGAAGCCTCCTCGGGAAGATTGCGCCAGGTGCCGGAACGCCATCTTGGCATCCCCTTAGCTCCACAAGGATGAGGCGCTTCTCGCAATTTCAGGACATGGGGTTTGGGGTTTGGGGTGTTGAGGGAGTGAGAAGAACTCTAGCAGAAAGCTAGATAGAAGAATGTTGGGTTTCCATGTCGAGCGCGGGGACTTGACTTTGAAGGTTTCCAGGCTTGGAAGATCGGGGCTACGGGCATACCAGGTCTCAGCACGTCCCCGTGAGGAGTTGGGATGTAAGACTGCCACCGCAAGGGTTCAGGGCCTAGGAGGTTCGGGGTTGTCTTAATTGAGTCTTAATTGTCTTGGACCGTTTCACCCTAAAGCCGAAGCTCGAACGGATCCCACACTCGCAAATCCCGACGACATTTCCTCAGGCCCGAGTAACAGATTTCGTACATGCTTCGGCCATGAATAAGCTGTCGTGTACAAGAGGACCCCAAAAAATGCAGTAGCTTCAGAAGCAAAAAATGCAGTAGCTTCAGGAGCAAAGTTCACGGCCTTCAACTGACACATTGTACATGGCCTCAGCGCACTGCTATGGAGCCTGAGTAAACTGAACAAGGCATATACTCAAACAACCCGTATACGATAATTCCAATGGTTCAGGGTACTGAGGGTCATGCAGGAGTTTGTCCATCAGCAGCGTACGGTTGCATGACTTACATGGAAACACAGACGCAACGCCTGATGGAAAAGAGTGACACGCATCCAACCATGACATTTTTATCATTTTCAGCTTCCGAAGATTTCAACATGTACTTCAAACAAACCATAAACCTCACATGCAGCTGTAAAAACCAGCTCAAAGAGTCAACAAATCCCAAACCCGTGAAGATGGGGATGCTCAGCCCGCCACTGTCGATTCGGCGACAAAGAAAGGTGTGAAAGGTCTCTGCAAAGTCGTGGCTAGTAACCGCTTGGGCTGAAGGTCTTTGAGCGGGGCGTCGGGCCTGAGCTTGAAGGCCCTGCCCCGTCTAGGCAACATGAATTTGGGCTTCTTGGGTTCAAGTGCTCGTGGCGTGCAAAGCCCCAATTCCCCCAGCTACACCCATGCCGGGGTTTCAAATCTCTTCTTCACTTGAGGTGATGTTGCCGCGCCGCACATTCAAGCAAGCTCGGATCTGTCTTTGCCCGGCTTCTCGGGTGTAGGAATTTAGGACTTCATGGGTTTGAGAGTATCGAAAAAGGGGACCCCAAAGTCTAACCACTTGGAACAGACTCTAGAAGTTCTCCTCAGGGTTTCCTTTCTCGAACTTCATTCTCCACAACACGGCTTTTGCTTGGAAAGCCAGCACAGCTGACTGATGAAACCAGGCCATATGAGCGACAAAAGCACAAACCAACAAATATTCAGAAGCTGACCGTTTACAGACGAGCAACAGCATTGAGGTTTGAGGCATGGTACTTAAAGCATCCTGGGACTCGGAAACTATTGTAATTGCTCAAAGCAACCAACAGGAGCTTGTTACAACCTTGCTCGTTACGTTCCCTGATCCGCAAGTAGGCTTCAGGCTGAGTTGGAGCTCTTTAAGCTCGCCGCCCTCACGCTTTGTCGGTAGGTTTAAGGGTGTACCTGGTGGACCGTCTCAAGTACCTTAGTTGGGGTTATGAGCAATCACAACTATAGTTGTCTTATCTTTCTCTCCAGTTACTCAGTCCCATGGTCCTTGAAGTAACCCTCAACCCTAATGCATCTCTTATACAAGTGCTTACGGAGCCCTTTCAGGCATCCATTCAAATGACTAATTAAGTCCCGCGATCATCTAGACAAGTAAGGTTGAGCAAGTATGGCCACTGGGGACGGACAAAACCCTGCAACACCTTATGAACATATTTTGCAAGTATGTACATTGACACATATAGATACGCACGGATTTAGAGTTCGGGGCCTACCTAGTCCATCAACAGAATTGCAGGACCATGTTTTTGCAAGTCGCATGGTGAGACTTCCGTTGCACACTGCCAAGCTTCGATTTGACTTGACCCGCTTGCCGTCGGCCCGGCCTTTCGGAGTCTATGCGTTGGGGTGTAAGAACTTAGGGTATAACGCCCTCAAGGATTTCTTCGGTCATGCAGTACATGGTCAGTTCAGGGCTTAATTGCACAGCATTCGTGCACACCTCATGTTTAGTCCTCACCTGAAGCAGGGTGCAGAAAACTCGGAACGATGAAATGTACCTGAAAGCTCCTTCATTCTCTCACACACACACACACACACGCACACACTCAAGAACGTGTATTTATGACCCGTAACCTTCAGCAGGCTTAGCCTTAAAGTTGCTTAAAGAACATGAGGCTTAGCAACGGGGGGTTGAAATAAAGTTACCGTCTATATAATGTACCCTCCTATCACTGTTTTCCTTTAAGAAGGCCGCATATTTTTACTTTTCAGGAGCTATTGCGACGCTCACACCCCCCCACCCCGGTCCGGGGCGCCTCAGAGATCTTGCGGCAGCAGCCCGGGAGCCGACACCTCAACTTACGGGTGCTGGCATCTTGTAGCATATAGCTCCATTCTTTTCTCTCCAGCATGCAAAAAAAGCATGCATCTTCGTGATCTGTGTTCCTGCCTCGCTCGGCCTTCGGCAAAGCGCATGGTCCACATGGCGAGATGGGAGATGGCTTCCAGTTCGGCATGGGTTTGTCGGACTTGAAGTTTCGCCGAAAGCTGGCCCAAGGGGCCCAAACTCCAATGGCAATGACGGCTTGCGCACACACACACACGTGTACTTAACAGACACTCCAGGTAGATCGTGTTGTTGTTGTTGCTGTTGTTGTTGAGCATATGTCTTACACACGCCGTATCATTTGCTGATTCCAGTTCATCAGACATCTCAAACACGCCCCTCATTTATAACTTGGCGATTCCCATCATACTTCGTAAAAACGCCCTTTCATGTGGCGACTCCGGCTCAGCATAATATATCTTGTCTTGAACACGAACCCTCATGTGGCGATTCCGGTTCATCATAGATCTCAAACACACCCCCTCCCCTATTGGGCGATTCAGGTTCATCATATATCCCAGACACGCCCCCTCATTTACTCACAAATCTTAAACACGCCCCTCATCATATGTCTTTTTGGCGATTCCGATTCATCATATATCTCAATTGCTAAACCTGCCCCCAAACTTTTCGCGGGCCACAGCCTGTGGCCCGCGACCCGGGCGACCCGCGGCAAGGCTAAAGAAGAGAGTGGAGGGGGTTGAGGAGCTGCAGGACCAGGGGACCAGAGACCGGTACAGCATTTGCTCAAGTTTGTCTGAAGCGAATTATTCCAAAGGACAGGCCAACCCTACCAAGGGCCCAGACCAGAGCCAACGTTAGGAAAAAAAACCTGGGGCCCTGTGCCAACTAGTAGGAATAAAAGGAGCATCCATGCTGTGAGAAGCCAAATCGGGCCATGTGACATTCGACATCTACCATTACTACCATAAACGCGTCGGCTCTACAGCGGAAGATCTGGTGAGTGCAGTGTGCCCACGACGCAACTGCATCCGCTGTCTGCTCAGCTGGCAACTCCGACTGTCTGGACGCATAGCTCGGCATGATGTGCCCAACATCGTCGTATGTGAGACCCACCCAGTCAAACACTCAGCGTACGAACAGCAGCAGCGGTTTTTAGTTCCGCGGGCTTCTTCTCTATCTATATATATATATATACACACACACCAGATTATAATTGTACCCAACAAACAAAACGAGGTTATGGCAGTTCAAACAAAATCCTATTCGTGTTCGGGGCTTCGGTTGCGAGTCGAGGACTTCAGGTTCGGCCGCTCTGGGCGTGACGGCTCTTGCTTGATCCAGAGACGTATTCTAAGGGACTGAATACCTAAAACCTGGTTTTGGGACAATAGCAACAAAGAGTATGATTGTAGGAACCCCAAGGAATTGTATCACTGATTGCCCAGGCCTCTACAGTAGTGAGTAGAAGGATACGAACACGAGGTATGCGGTTGTCGCACAAGTAACAAGGAAGGATACCTGTGGCCCCAAACCCTACCCAATAGTAAGTTAAGTCCTGAAACCACAAAATTCGGTATGAGATGTAAATAGTCGTCCGCCCTATCCACAGGCTGCCTTACTCCCCACCCGTGCTGGTTTGGAATATAAGTGCATAGCACGCAAGGTCTAAAGGCTACGTTGCACAGTTGCAGCCCATGGCATCCTCAAGCTGGTATGTAACGGTTGTATCTTGCAGGCAAGTCCCGTTCCTGAAGCTACTTCCGGTGGAGTTTACGGCATAGAACCCACATCCACTTTCCGTGAAAGCTCCATACTCTCGATGCTCCCTACCTGAACAATAAACTCTTTCTGAATCTTACACCAAAAAACACTCACATAATCTCTAGCGGCTGCGGGAGGTTCTCATTACAATAGAAGCGCTCATATGGTTTGTATTTGTAGGGGGCTTACGGTACAGTGGGCTATGGTAGGTCAAGGTAAGCTGTACGAGCAACGTCCAGAAAATCCCAGGGTGGACGCCGAGAGCCCGACGACTGAAAACAAAACCAACTGCGTGTCTTCTGCTCTCGATTTCGGATGACGGGCTTAGGGCTTCTGGTCTGCAACCCTACCTCTCGACTATTTTGGGGGATTTCACCTACAAGAAGCGGTCACTGGCTGCTGTTTTGTAGGGAACAACAGCCGAGTCGCATGAGAGCGGTGCACGGCTGAGGTGGCCTGGAAAGAATCAACGGTTCAGGGATTAGGCTGAAAGGCCGAGGGTTCAGGCTTTAAGTCCGGTCGTGCGGTGACCAGGTTCTACGGTTCAGCTGAGGGTTTCTAGACATGGCTTTGGCTCATGGCTTGACATGCTTTTTTTTCCGGCTCGTGCCAAATTACAGACTCAGAGACTCAGGGCGAAGGGTCTCCAATGTAGATCCAGGCAGTAACTACCTCAAAATATGGGCACCGACAGGCACCCCTACTTTTAGAAACCAGTGTTCGAATGTCCTGGGAACCCCTAATAAACAGCTCTGCAAAATCCCACATGCACAAGAACCTTCGATTTCAAGTACTGCAAAACAGTTCGGCCTCGGGCTCACGCGCTTACCGAAATCCCCCTCCCACAAACACGAAAACGTAAGATACCAAGGATCAACACCCACAAGACTGCAAAGCCTGAAGCTCAAACTGAATCTCCAACAACTGAACTCGAATAGCGGTAAAACGCAGTCCGAAGTGTTTAGTCCGAAAGCTCGGATTAAACGGTAGAAACTCCGTCGAACACATATGAAACGCAAAAGCCCGCGAGTGTCTCTGCGGGATTGTCTGACCTCGGGGTCGCAGTTGCTGGGAGACTTCACCAGCAACCTCAGCAGTATTTCGGGTGTAGGCAGGGTGTAGGGTTTGGGGGGGTTGCAACCTTCGGGTACTTGTGTACATCATCGTACATATCTGCAGGGACAAGAAGGGAATCACTGCCAATATTCAGGCCCTGGCATCTGCACTTGCAAGGCACAAATGGGTAGAGATTTGAATGTTGGCCTTTCGGGTGTTAACGTTGAGGCTTATTAGGCCTATAAAGCTTTAGGGTGTTCGGAGCTAGGGCGACAAACGAACCATAATATCCTCTTGGTATCGCCGCAATGATAGTCACATTCTTTTTCTGCATATGTCGTGCTGGAAACGATATCGTTTCCGGGTCGTCACGGGGGTCGTCCATATCGTTTATACCAACCCAACCATGCCAACACTAGATCGTACAAACCACTTTTTATCAGCTTCCGACCCAGAGATAGGTGTTGTTCTGAGCCTTCCTGTGGGTATATCATAAATGTGGAACCCTAATAAGACCTTCATTAGAAGTAACCCTTCCCCTCAATATTAAACAGGGAAAGGCCTCCAATAAAACTCGGAAAGTGTCTTTATTCGTAGGGGGTATTTTTTTATCTTTACTGCCACTTTGGAGGGGTTGTGCTCTTGCTCCTGCCCTGGCCCTTGCTCCCGGGCTGGCTTCTGCTCCTGCTTCTGCTGCGCCTCGTGAGGCTGCTCCTGCTCTTGCTTTTGCTCTGCTCTCGCTTGCTGCTCTTGCTCTTGGTTTTGCTCACTTGCTCTAGGGGTATTTGGAGCCTCGAAACCCTCCCTGCTGATTCAGATGATTTCGGGAAGATTCGCCCCAATGTGCTGTTATTATTAGGGGTGTTTAATTGTTTAAAAAAAGGAGTAAGTGATTATCCCGCAATAAGGTACCGCTTCCATCACAAATTCGGAGGCTTGGAAACACCCTACAGCCACTAAACCTATTCCTGCGGCTGATGGACAAAATCCTCGTAAACCCCGGACTCCCGGACGCTGAATCCCGGTCAGTTCAAGGCCTCAAAGATCAAGAATACAGTCTCGATTTTGCTTCAAGCAAGGGTTACCAATCAGGGGTCGCTTACAGGAACCTGAATATTCAGAATACGGTTGTGGTGTACATTGCAGTATCAGGGAATCAGAACTCTACGGGGTACAATTACCAATTAGTCAAACCATATGTTGTTAATCATGATGTATCGATGGCTTTCAAAAATGCAGACTGCTACAACATCACAAAAAACTGACACTATATCTGCATTATTATAGTATAAATGTGTCCCAAAAACCTATTCAAATTATGAAGGCCCCTATAATGTGTGTGTTTCCATGTTGAGCTGAGGGGCTTGTCTTTGGCCCTCTGGGAAGTGGTCAGAAGATGCTGCAAGCGGCCAACCTGACGAGAGCCAATCTTCATTCACAAAGACCCGAAGCTGAGTTCTGGTTCTGGCTTTACGGGATGCAGAGTGGGATGTTTAAGGTCAGGCTTGAGAAAACTTCTGTGGGATGGCCTCAACTTGCAAGCGGTGCCTGTATAAGCAAAACAAACGGCCCGAGTACCTTTACGGCCTAAACCACTGTACTCCTGCACCACCAATATACAAATTCGGAACCCACACTTTTGGCGTCGGTTTTCAGGATTCAGGGCCCGCCCTCTACCTCGAAGATGTACATCCTAGACATCTGGGATCAACATGATATCCTCCGTTGCTCAGCACACATGCTTTGCTTGCGTGCTCCTGGATCAAAGAATAGCTATCGTGGGGAGGTGCAGGTCGAGTCTAGGGGTTGCCGTGTTTAGGATGCAACCTTTGGGGTGGAATTGGCCCGCTACAATGAGGACGCCAAACAAACATACACCCCTATCACTCTCTCCCTCCCTCTTGCCGCCTCTTCCGTGAGGATGGAAGAAATGGCCCCCTGCGTGTGGCCGAGGCCTCATGAGTTCCGGGATAGAAAACGCAGCAGCAATTACGATAATCATAGTAACCTTGATGGTGATAACAATAGCGATGAAGTTCATCATAACAGAACAACAACACTCCTACTAGAAATCGTAACCATAAGAATAACAAGAAGACTAATAGTAATGATAGCAATGATAGAAACATTTACATTTACGTAATAAAAATAGCAATAGTAAAGACAAAAAGTTATCAGAAACATAAGTTGGAGTGTCAGATGCCCAGCGGCAGCGGGCGCCTTTCAAACCAGACGGATCCTGACGACGGCAATGATGCCGGTCATGATGAAGATAATGTTGACGCTCATGGCCAAGACAAACGGACGACATCGACGGTGCAAACACTTGAGTCTGGCCACGATTGCGACATGGTGCAGAGTCAGAAAATGATACACCCTAGCTGTAGACATGAGGCCCTAAACCTGTTTCCGGGTGGAAAACGGTACCCAAAGTTGACTAACTGCTTGGTGCCGATCGCTTGAGCTTGTGTTGTGGTGTCGTGCTCAGAAGTAAGATTTTGCCGGATGGCCTTGCGTGGCGCGTCAAGGGTTGAGTGACTCAGCTGTCGAAGGGCTCTTATTCTGATAAGTCTAGTAATAGCTAGTAGCTAGTAACCAACTAACCAGCCAGCTGGTGTGTCTCTAGAACCTTGAATCCTATCGAAGCATCTATCAGAACAGCTTGGGTGTCTGCAAAAAACTAAGAATTCATGGGAACACCCACACACGCAGAAAGATCACCAAGCCAGGATTCCCGTACACACCAAAGCCAGAAAACCTGAGCTCGTCACCGTCCAAATTCCAGAGGCTTGCCCATTCAGAGGACACCTGCGACGGGGTCGCAAGGTTCCCCTTGACTTTAAGCGTGGAGCTGGGCCTACCCAGCGCCTTCAATCCATAACCCCGTGACCCAAACGCAGACATGAAAGCCTGGAACCTGATTCCTTGAGCTGCAGCCGAAACATCTCTCTCAGGCTGCTTCGATGCTCTGTAGACCTGGACAGCACAGAAGACCGCAGCGAAAGGGAAAGATCCTAGAAAGACTTGCTGTGTTTGGGACTTCGGCAGGATCGGCCTTCACATTGCAGTGCCACGAACCTACAGTGTCGTACATTGTAGTACTCTGAAGCCAAACCGAACAGTGTAAGACAACAGATGTGGCTCAAAATTCAAGCTCAAAGCAGTTTAGGGTTGAGGTTTAACTGCGTTTAGTTAAGCTCGAAGTCCCTGAAACTTGTCAAAACATGCGGCACCTGAACAACACGGCACGTACGGTAGATCACTGTCCGGAAACATTAAGCAGCCGCAAGTAGGAACTTAGTAGCAAAGCTTCAACACGGCGTCTGTAATACAGGTACTCACATTGACTGCACACCCGCTATCCCAAATTTGCTCAACATCGCGCAGCTCCAAGCCCGACACCTGCCGACTCAGGATTGCACCAAGTGATCGAGATCAGCCAGCGCCCCTTGCGCTTCCTGTGGCGCAGGCTTGGATTCAAACTCTCCCGGAACTCCAACAGTACGTGGACCACGCGATCTAGGGATCCTAGATGGGTCGAGGGAATTTGCCACTAGGATGGTCAAGGGTTGAGTGGTCATGGGTTCAGGGTGCTGCGAATGAGTGCCAAGTGTCATTCGGGGATATCTAAACTCCAAAGAAACCTTAACACGTGCAACAGCCATCCTCGCCACAAATGCAGGATCCAGGTAGTTCCCCAACCCCGAATCGCCATGAAGCCACTACACCCCGAAACTCTAAACCTCATGGCCAATGCCCTCGCACAATCATACACCACAGCAGCAAATGGTCGCCTAACCCGAAACAACCCTCATGATACAACTTCCTACACCTGAATTCTTGAACGCCAGTCAAGACCCCTGCATAGCCTCAAACCTAAATCCTCATCCCTCAACCAACACATCACAAAATCCACAAACTCTCCTTCTTGAAGTACCTTTACAGAGCCCCGTATAAAGAGCATTAAAAGCTCCTCCAATGACCCCTAAACCCCAAGCCCTAAACCAACAACTTCGTTTATAGTACCCTCATCGAACTCTTTAAAGGGATCCCTATTCCGGTATCCGTAAAGGGGCCCCTCTTCTAAACACCCTAGAAGTAGCCCTTAGGTGTATGGGGAGCCCAAATGGGGCCCCTTGCATTCACCGATAAGAACCCACAGCAACCCTCCCAGGCTGGGCCTGCATCGTCTGCTGGATCCTGCTCAACTCGGCCTTCCTGAAATTCGAGCGGATCGGCTCTGCAGGTTCATTTCCAAGGCTTATACTGTTCAGTGCTCCCCCTAAGGGCTTTTAGGGTTTAGGGTTCCTTTTAGGGTTCCTTTGAATATGGGGCTTCATGGAAGTTACTAGGGTTGAGGATTTGATGTATAGGTCTGTACACTTACGCAATGAATGTTCCTCTCGAATCCCTACATAAGCGTACTCTGAGATCATGTACACCAGAACGTAGGGTTCAGCGCGGGCTTTGGGTCTACAAAATGCAGGAATTCGGACGGCAAACACTTGAGGTCCTCGACAAAAACGCAAGCCCTATGGTGGAAGTCGAAACGTTGGAAGATTCGTAGAGGAGGATGTGCGCGGGATGGACAATGTTCCAACTTTAGGTTTCCTGCCGGACCCATGTCCCCGCATACAGGCAGGGTTCGGATTTGGCATGTTCCAGCTGTGAGTTTTCGCCACTCCGGCGCCCGTCGGTAGCACATTTTCCGCTTTGTGGCCATGCGCCATTGCAATTTGGAATTCAACATGATGCTGTTGCGCGATGCGCGCGCGGAAGAGCGACGCCAGGTGCGCGATGCGCACACGCACGGATGCGGGTGCGCGAAGGCGCGCGTGCGCGGGTGCACACTAGCCACTTGCCTGCTGGGGCAGGAAATTTCCCGTTCGCAACGGGGGCCATCCATATGCACATCGCACTCCGTCCTAAAAGTTCCCCCTACACTCTAAACTCCTAAACCCTCCCATTATGCTGCGTGAAAATATTTTGTTTTGATCGCTCCGCCCCGCCGGTAACCACGCTGAACGGCACGTCGGTTGCCTGCTGTTTTTACCTCCGAAGGACAAAATCAACGCTTGCCAACAAACGGTTTAGTTTAAAATCGGCACTTGTTTGCGATTTCTCCTGATCGTGCTGTTTTGGCATCGACCATACTTTTCGGGACATTCACGTGCACACCTGCCTGTCCCTACTATGTCGTAGAAATGCTTCGCTTTGAACGCCCACCCGACGTACCGAACGTTGACTTCCGCATTTCGCAACCCATGTTTTGTGAGATTCACGTGCAGTTTTGTCCCTACTATGCCGTATCATCGCCCCGAGCGCCAGGCCTTGTACCGAACGTTGACTTTCGCATTTAGCAGCCCACGGTTCTTCGAGGCGGACTCTCCAGCCGGGACCCCAAAATTGAAGTTGTTTGCTAATGTCGTATTTTGAGTCAGTTTGGGCCAGTTTGGGTAGCCCCTAAGGAGCCTAGTTCCGGTTTAGGACTCCTCGCGGCTTACTCTTGAGCACGCCAACGTGCTCAAACCGCATGGGTCCGCGTAGCGAGCGTTGATTTCTTTTGTTGGTGCTACAGCATTCATCACAATGCGAGTTTTCATAATTACTTCCCGAAATACAGCCATGTTAATTCTTTGTCTTACTTCCGAAGGATAAAATCGAACATGCCAATAAACCGCTCAAAGCCGGCACCAGAAGGAATGGAGCGGCTCCCTTGGTGCTGCGATGCATCATCATTGCTTTTTTCTATAGCATCGACGATTATCTTTTTCCAGAGGAATCCGCGTAACGAACGTTGACTCTGCTGAAACGAAAAATTATCGTCGTGGTTTCGTACTGCATAAAGCCATCGATCATTTTGCACGACCATAAAACTTGTTTAGTTTGGGGGCACACGTGGTGCCAAAGGTTTCTCTCGAACAGAGGAATGAGACACTTTCCGTACGATTTGCGCAGCGGCATGCGCAGTCCGTGCTTATCGCAGTCCGAAATAGTTGTGTATGTTCTCGCAACATTTTAGAGGAAGCCACGTACCGAGCATTGACGTTGCTGAAACGAAAATGTATCGCTTTTGGATTGGCAGGACGTAAAGACATAAAGAAAACGATGCTTTTGTGCGGCCACACAACTTGTTCGGTCTGGCTACAGCAAAATATTTTCTCTCCAACCCAGCAAAAAAGGCTCGCGGCGCATCTAGCGGCTCTCCTTGACCTGCCATATGCTGCGATACAGCATGATCCTTGTGTTTTCGCATCAGGGATAATTTGTGCCACGTTAATTTCCTGCTTTGTGCATATGCATTGTTTGCGATTCCATCTGACGGGTCGGACCCGCGACTACCGTCATGTTCTCATGTGCTTTGGGCGTATGGAAATGGGGCTGCTTCTGAGCTTCATCGGGTAATCCTTCTCCAAAATGCATTGTCAAATAGAGTTTGGCTTTTGAATGGGTTGGGTCCAATTGGTCCAATGTTCCAACTTGTCGTGTGCGGCATGAAAGTTGGAACATTGCAAAGTTGGAACATGTGAGTTGCCCTAATGTGGTTGATGCGGGAAACCAGGTCTACCGTGTTCCAAATTTTTGGCTTCCACTGTAAGCCCTAAACCAAATTCTACCCTGAACATCGTTTGAGGGCCCAGCAAGCCCGCGCACTGCGAGCTGCCGCTTTCGAGGCTTGCAGCCTCACCTGGAGATGAGGAGGCTAAGGGTTCGGAGTTGGGATTGAGTGTACGGGGCTTAAGATACAGAACATGTCACCTTAAGGAACAGAACTGTAAGATATTCAGGCCCTCGTATTCGAGAAGGTAAAGTTCTGTAGTGATTTAGAACAAGTGGAGATTTGCTTCTTCCCTCTTTGTTGGACATTTTCGGGTTTAAGAGTCCAGTGTGTAGGGAGCTCAGAAAGAAAAGCTTTGCAGGCTAGGAAAGCCTGAAACTCTGAAACACAACACGTCACTTCACCTTACATTTATTTTCCGGTGTGCTAGGGGCTCGGGTTTAGGGTTCAGGCAAACTGTAGTTTAAGGTATTGGATTTAGGGGTTAGGGTTAGGAGTTTACAATCTCGACTCCTAGCAAGCCAAACCTCTTCAAGTCCGACGCCTGAAATGAAAGACAGTTCCCCAACACCCGCATGCTAGACTCAGACTTCTCTGACTTCTCTGCTGATAAAAAACCCTAAGCCTAAACCGCAGCACTTCTCCAAGCCTAAGCCCTGCCCTAAACCCTCCTAACCCGGACCCTAAACCACACCCAAAATAAGGGACCCTAACATAAACCCTTCGGCATGCTGGATTCTGAACATAGCCACCTCCTACAAGACATCAATTCTTTTGGAAACCCTCAAGGCTGAAGTCCTATACCCAACCCTAAACTGCCCTAAACTCCAGACCTTAAACCCAAAATAAAACCACAAAAACACCGAACCCCCACATCCGAAGACCCTAAATTGCCAGAACCCAGCCTTGTGCGGGTCTCTCTGCGGCGACGGACGGGGAAGCCAGGACAGAGAAGACCCACACCACAAGGAGCCTAGGGTGTTAGGCTTTAGAGTTCAAGGGTTTAGGGCTTTAGGGCTTCAGGGCCTTAGGGTTTAGGGCTTAGCTTAGGGTTTAGGGCTCCAGGGCTTCAGGCTTTAAAGGGGCTTCAAGCAGGGCCTTCAAAAGCTTGAGAAAAAGAGAATTGCATTTGGGCCAAGGAGGGATTTTGTAAGGCTATGTAAGGGCCTCAGGAGGTTCGATCAGGGTTCGACAGAACTTTACGAGGTTCTTGCAAGGATTTGGGGCTTAGATCTTTTTGCGGCGCGGTGTGCGGCAATTGTAAGGGTTTGTTTATCAAGGCTTGGGGTTTAGGGTTCGGGAGCTTTCTGCATGGCCTTCTTACGGCATTCACAACTGTCTAAGATTAAGGCATTCTAGGATTTCAGATCACATTTAATATCAGCGTTTCGGGTGGTGAACACCTCATGAAACGCTGGAAACCCAATAAGGCCCTTGAAGCCGAATCAGGGGGAGGACACCGCTATCAAGACGCGGACTCAATTTCTGGACAAATCCAAAAAATGGTCAATCTTTTAGCCCAGGCGCATGCTGGCATCTCTACATGGAGCAGCCTCCAGGCGGCCCCAGATCTGAGAACGAATGCGCGCATGTTGGGAGTTTTTGCTTGCTTTAAAATGGGGCTCGATGCACCAGGAGTGTTAAAGTGGTTTCAAGGACTTCTAAACAGAGATTCGCAAGGGTTTCGACCCAGGTCTCTTTATAGGATTGTTTCAGGGCTTCTGAAAAGGTCCTACGGGGCTACTATGATGGCTTCTATGACGGTTTCTATAAAGCTTTCCGGGGTTCCCCAGAACCATCCTCACCGACGCTCCAGTTTTAAGCGTGAAGAGGAACCGAGCAAGTAATATCTGTCCCTTCCCAAAATACCGTGGACATCTTTGGGTTTTGCAGGGGTAATCGGAGGATCGGGGACCTATTAAGCATCGAATGGGGTTTGCGAATCATCGAATCTTTTTGAGTCTGGCACCCAAGCTCTCAAGCCAGCCCCAAAACGGCCTGAACAACTTCTGCACTACAGCCCCTTCGCATGGGACACTTCTCTTGAATCCAGACGACCCGGGAGGCAAACAGGACCCAGAAGCTTGGAATCCAAAATTTCCCTGAGCCTACTTCCTACACACTGGGCCCGATAACAATGGCCCCAAAACCCCCAAACCTCCGATTCCCAAGTTGGCCTCGATCGAGGACCAGTAGTTAGGTATGTACCAGGCGACAGGAAATCTGATCGGAGCCCAAGGCAGCGATAGGCGTTTGAGTCCACAGACTACGGCCCTTGCAGAACTAGACGCCCTAAACCGTATAAGCCCTAAATTGCCATACCCTAAACCTTACGATCTAATAATGTAGACGCCTTACTGTAGATCCCTTTTCTACAGCCCTTCTACCAAGAATGGATGATTGATTCTACAGGCTCCTGAAACTAAGGCCCGTAAGGAAAACGGATTTAGTCATCAGATGTCTAGACTACACTGTCATGCAGGCTAGCAGCTAGCTGGATCTACACAATACGTGCATGTTCGATTTGGTGTTGCTGCAGTCTTTGAGCTTTGGGGTGTGCAATCTGGGACTTTCAGAAAACAAGGGACTCTGATATGCTCCCCAAGTAGCGAGAAACTCAATGAAGGACCTCTCAAAACAGGACTCTAACTGTAACTATAAGAGCCCCGATAAAGTAATCCAAGGACCTGGTTCAGAGACTCCTGGTAGTGAATATGGATCCTAGTCTCGTGGACATTCAGAGCCAGAAATGCATCATCTGCCTCCTGCATTACCAAGCACCAAGTAGAACAGACAGCAGGGGAATATTTCCGAACAACGACACGCGCAAAGTATGCGTAATAAGCTAGCAATGACCATTTCCATTTTCTAACCATGCACCCCCCCCTAGCACCAAAACCATAACAACCTATACCTCAACCCTAAACCCACCGAAAGAACCCATAGGAAAGACCCACCTGAAGACCCAAAACCATAGCAACCTATACCTCAACCTTCAACCTCACCAAAAATCCCAAC
>CAJNJA010006702.1:0-16701 GCA_905231915.1 Symbiodinium necroappetens
AAGTGAACCCGCAGGGAGGGTTTAGGTCCCTGGTTCTCAGTAGGGAATGGGGGAATGGATCCTTATGATAGTCCCTTAAGGTCCCCTATAGTAGTCCCAATAACCCTACTAAGAACCAGACAGTAGTCTGGGGACCGTGGTGCTTGGTTACTTGGAAGAGGTTGTTGGGGTACACGCTGAACCCTGAACCGCTAAACCCTCAACCTATATTCTAAATGGGTAGTTCTCCAAATTAGGGTCCCGCTTTAGATCCCAAGCAAAAGTATGGCTCCCTTATAAAAAAGACCCAAAAAGGACCCTAATTTAGAGAACTACCCAAATAGAATATAGGTTTAGGGTTCAGGGTTCAGGGTTTAGGGTTTAGGGTTTATAGAACTTATGGAGACCCTCTCAATGGGGGTTCTGGGGTTGGGGGTTTGAGGGTTTAGGGTTTAGGGAGGAGTTTAGGGATTAAGGGTTTAGGGCTTAGGGTTTGGGGTTTAGAGTTTAGGGGTTTAGGGTTACGGACGGGTTTAGGGTTTAGGGGCTTCTTGGCGTCTTGACCTTCGATGTGTGGGGGCTACGGAGGTCTAGTGGGGACGTTCCGTACTTTCAGCATTGCTGTAAGCATCGCAGAACTTCAGCGCTTATAGGGTTTAGGTTTTTACCGCGCCTCAGACCAACCTCAGACAGCAGGCATTCCAAAAGACGTTCCCAACCCTGAAGCCAAAAAGGTAAAGAAGAAAGACTGAACCCTACTGTTATTATTTCGGGGTTCCTAAATTGTAGTAAGATATGCCCCGAAACCCTTTTCAAATTATCAAGGGCCTGCATTCACCCAAAAATCTCTACGCCCCATCCCCCCAAAACCCCACCGTCTCGTAGTCGGCACCCCAACGCAGCGGGTTCTGCGGCGGGCCCACGCAGGTGCCGTGGGCCTTCTGAGACATCAGGTCCTTCAAGGGACTAACTACCGGGTTCTTTATAAGGGGATTCATCAACTGTAGGATTTTTAGAAGGGGGATTCATCAACCATAGGGTTTTCATCCGGGGATTCATAGGCCATCGGGTTTCAATGCGTGTCTTGAAACCAGGGAAACTGCCAAAACAGACCCTCCCCTCAATTAACTAACATGAAAAGCCGCCGCATCCTATTGCGTGGCCGACTAAGGAATGGGGAAATCACATAACCGACACTGCTCAAATCAAGCTTCTCAAGTCAAAACCTAAACTATTTGAGAACAAAAAAAGGGAGCCCACTCCTCGGTGCCCTTGATGCTGTCGGGAGCCGACTCGCCGCCGGAGCCCTGGCAGCCCTGAAGGGAACCTCGGCGGTCATTTAGGGGTTCAGGATTTTTTTTTGCTTAATGGGTTTAGGGTTTAGGGTTTTTTGGGGGGTTCAGGGTTTAGGGTTTAAGGTGTGTTTTTGCTAGGGTTCGGGGTTGAGGGTTTAGGGTTCAGGGTTCAGGGTTTAGGCAGATTCAACCAATGTCTGATGCCCAGAAGGACTCTGAAAAGCGTGCCAAAGATCCCTAAACCTTGGGTTTAGGGGTTCAGATGTCAATGTAGGGTTTAGGGGTGGGGGTTTAGGGTTGAGGCGCCTGTGAGGGCCCTCTGCCGGGACCTCCCAGGAGCTCCCTGTGATGAAAACCCCCCCCCAAGTGGGGAAGAAATGAATGCTGGGAAGACCCTGAGCCTGAGCTTCAAAGCCGAAAGGCCCTAAGCCTCCTCCCTCCCGTGCCAGGGACTCGAAATATCTTTATTGGAGATCCCTGGACACTGCGCCCCATGCAGGCTTAGAAGAAGCGCTCTGAACCGTTCCTCCGACCGGCAACTGTGGAAGACGGCAGCTCCTCTCACATAACCCTGCTAGGGTTTAGGGTTTAGGGCCAATTTAGGGTTTAGGGTACCCTTGAATACGACAGTACCGCTGCTCTCGGCCCGGCCACAGACGGCCCAGGCAAAAAGAGCCAGAGCTCCGAGGATGTGCGAGCCCATCGTGATCGCCATGGCCATGCAAGCTGCCACTCAGAAAGTTAAGAACTCCCGCAGGCCGGCACCTCTTTGACGGGACTGCTGCCTGGCACCGTCTAAAGACTGAGCCAGCTCTAGACGCTGCGGCACGACGGCTCCATGGGGACGCTTGGGGTGAGGAGGGGCGGGCCCACTCGCAGGGAAGTCTGGAAACCGCCTCTGAAGCACAAGTTGTTTAGCATTCTTTCGCATGACACCTTTGGTGCCTCCGGCACTCTCAGTCGATGCATCTCAATTCTAGACTGGCTGATAAAGCGCAGTGCTCTTAACGTGAGCACGGCAACTGCGCATTCTGCCTGAAATTGGCTGAAGAGATAGTCAGGTAACAACATGCTATAGCACATGTTTTCCTGCGATTCCCGTTCATGACAGAAAGCTTCTCATAAGTTCCAGAGAAGGAGGTGTTGTGCGGTGCTACGGGTTGCCATAACAGCTTGATGCATAAGCTTGTTACATGAGTTTCCTTTATCAGTGTAGTCATACAGGCAGCAGCACTCCGTCGCCAAAATGATAAAGGTGAGACAGGCCTGCTTGAAATTACCGGCTGAAACAAGGCTTGCAGAGGATTCTCTGTTAAAACGTAGACCTGCTGAAAAGCTCTGGAATCAACAACGCAAATATGCTGCAGCATAGCACACAAGCTATGGCTCTGCTATAGAGAGCCACATCACGTGGCTCTTCCGTGATGCGATCTCTCGAAGCCTGCTCAGCGGATCGTTTCAAAAATACTTGTTTAGATGCGGCAGCAGGCTCCAGTCATCTTCAAAAAAGACTTCATGGAAACCCTAATAAAGATTGCCATCGTCACAATCATAGTAAACATAATCATACGAGTACTACTCCAAATCAAACACTTATGGCACTGTATGCTTGTAGTACTACTCGTGCGATGAATACGAATAATGCAATACTAGGAACAGTAGATAGGAACTAAAGATACAAAAGATGAAGAATATGAGACTAGAAGAAGAAAGAATACTCCCTAAATCTGTCGGACCGAAATTGCAAACCCGGAGCCCCAATGGGGGCGACCCTGCTGCCGCTAAGCGGGCGCCGGAAGGACAGAAACTCCCCTCCGCGCGAAAAGCCTGAACAGAAATAGAACATTTCTTTTTGCCCGAAGAACGCTCCTTGTCTCCAAGTTGCTCCCGGCTACATTGAGCTTGCACTGAAGTTGACGGTAGGGATGAGGAAAAGGAAGCGGACAGGCTTCTTGGCATCTTCTTGGCCCATCGCAGCGTTTGAGTCGTGATGCTGTTTCGCGGAATCCACAATAGTGCCATGTCTTCGACAAGAGAGAGCTCAACAGCCAAAGCCGCTACCATAGTCACTCTGCACATTCAATCGTGCAGATACTTGCATTCTGCGATCCATCCACACAAACAAGTATTCGGGCAATGCTCCTCAGGGTGTTCGTTGGGATGAGAGTTTGATTCCGGCAGGAAGGTCACTGGACGAGAACTCTGACAGCAGAAGCCACACAGCAAAGGAACCTGCAAGCAAAGTCCCAGCCAAGCACGGAGAACCTTCACAACAACACCGAGTTGCTTAGCTAGGGCTGCTTTTCTGAAGCCGAGGGGAGTCGGGTTTGCTCGCTTGTTTGTGGGAAACCCTTGTTTCACAGTGTGTGTAATTGTTCCAGTGATTCCAGTATCTCACCACCATCACCTGTGATTTCTTGGGCACTCGCCGACTGGCCATCGGTCATTGACTCGAACTTCTGGAGACAGGGAGTGGGCTCACTTGCAACCCCTCACATGGGGGTTTCAAGCGGCATAGAACTGTCGGGACTTCTCAGGTCGCGAACCAAAGCTCGCGACAAGAGTCCAAAATCTAAGAGCGAATCATAAATTGAACCTTCTGCTCGCAAACTCTCGACAGAGAATGCGGCATTGGTTTCCATGCCCCACCATGGTGTTTCTCCACTCCACCTTCGGTTCTGTCGGGAAAGCCGTCAGTGGGGGCTCTTCTGCTCCTGTCTTCTTGCAAGCGAACCTGCTTCAGCTTCCGAGTCGGTCTGAGGTTGTCAGATGTCGAAAGCCGGATGCACGTTAATGTAGGGACCCTCCGTACTTGGAACAAGCTTTTGGAGGTACACTACACTGCTCAAAAGTCCCTAAGGGGAAGAAGTATAGACTCTATTTTGTGTAAACCTCTAAGGGGGATACTAGTACCAAAGTACTCAGGCCCCTACATTACTCCGTCGACTCTCCCTCATCTGCGGCGAGCAGCCCTCGAATCGAGAGGGCATTGACCCCATCTGCGTTTAAGGGTCCCTGGTCTTGCCGGCGCCTCTCAACGGCCTTCACGAAGGCCTCTGGCTTCCGACTCACGGCATCCAGGTAGAGGTTGAGCTGGGCCATTCGGAGCTGATGGAATGCACGGTCGGGCTCTGCTGGCAGCACGCCTTGCGGGAGAACTTTTCCAGAGGCAGGCGCGCAACTCGCGCCGCAGCCCATGCCGGTCGCAGGCTTTGAAAGCCACAGGCTCTTACAGACTCTAGACTGAACATCGAGCCTTGAGCGGGAGCGGTGCTCGCTGATGCATGATCCATGACCAGGTCCATCCCAGATGCCTAAATCCCAAGTGCCCAGCTGAGTCCCACCACCACCAAATGAAGTTAAACGATTTCCCCAAGGCTCGAAATGGCCCCAAAAAACCGTATATAGTATGGTTTTGGGCCAAAAAGCCTTAGAAACATGAGTCCTTAGAGCCTTAGGGTTTGTTTCGTATGGCCGCGACAGCCCGAAGGACTCCAGAACCTGGGTTCATGTTAGGGGAGCTTTATTTAAGTTACCACAATGAGATCTACAAAGGGCTCCTTTAAGGGTTTCGGGTTTAGGAGTTACCATAGTGGGGATCTATAGTAAATAATATGGTTTCCTTATTCTGGTAACTTACATATAGTCCCCTGGCAAGAACCCGCGAAACATGGACCCCAGTTTACCTCGACATGCTTCATGCATTGCTCAGCTGTAGCAGGCATGGGGTCGGATGAGCGTAGCAACATGGGAGAACCCAATGCGAGCTAGTGGTGACAGCAACTTTAAAAAAAGATGCCCGGCTTCAGAGGGCCGGTTAGCAGGTCTGTTCTTGGGGACTTCACTGGATGAAAACGAATGCAAGATCATAACCCATGACCTGAGGCTAGGAATAGATGCCAAAATGCCTCAGAGTCAAGCCCTAAACCCCTCAAAGAACCCTTGTACCAAACCCTAAACCCTACACCCTAAACCTTAAACGCTAAACCCTAAACCTTAAACCTAAACCCAGAAACTTAAACCCTAAACCCTAAACCTTAAACCCTAAACCTTAAACCTTAAACCCTAAACCTTAAACCCTAGACTCAGAGAACCCTGATTCCCTCCGTCGCCCGCAGGACTCTCCACCTCTTGCCGCTGCCGGTGGCACCATAGGCCGCCTCGCTCCAATCAGGTTTTAGGGTTTAGGGCTCAGGAGTTTCAGGTGCAGGGTGTGAGGATTTAGTGTGGAGGGCGAAGGGTTTTGGAATCTGAACTACCGCCATCGGTCTCCCTCTCGTACATCGCCCGTGCCATCCTTGCAGCACCTGCCACTTGTCTGATCCTGTCTGCACTTTAGGTCGATACTCGCCGCTCGATGACCCGAACCGCCTTCGAGGTTGAGCGTGTCGGGGTATAATAATAATAAGAAGGAGAAGAAGAAGACCTATAATAATAATAAATAATAATAATAATGATAATGATAATGATAATAATAATGTTTCGGGTCTATGTTTTCGGCTGCAAGCTCAGAGTGATTCGGGCTTAGCACCGGCTCGGAGCTTTGTCTTTGGGCAAGGAAGACAGAACGTGAAGTGGCTTTGCTGGCTAGACGGAGGTCTTCCTGCGAACTTCTGTGCAGGATAAGCAAAACTGCGAGCCACACAGTGCTGGAAGATTCATGCAAAGCCTTCGTGCCGGCACTGCCCGTCACCTTGCTGCTGGTATCGCTACTGTAGCATCTACATATACATATGTATGTTTGTAGATATATATATATATTGTTTTTTCTTTATGTCTCAAAGAGCCAACTGAATATCCTCTAGCATCAGAGTGAATCACGACCCGAAGCTCGAGAAACGGAAGAAGATGGAAGAAGCTAGATTCTAGATGCTCGTGAACTGGGACGGCGTGCGCTGCACTCCGGCGACTCCGGCGACAACTCAAGCAGCGAAAGGCACTGGCGATTGAGAGGCCCCGTGCTCTGAACGCCTTGACAACACTACCGGAGAATCGCGAATTGGCTGGCTCTGAGTGGCTCGGGATAGCTCAGGACTGCATCGGTGTCTTCTTCTTCATGCTGCCCCCCTTAGCAGAATCTCAGTCGATGTCCCGGCCGTGTTCGGCATGGAGGCTCTTCCCTCATCTGCATCCTCGGCCCTCGATCCCTGACCTCGGCGCCGCCCCATCTTAGCGCGGCGGATTGCCGGCTTGCTGTTGGCGCCCTTGCTGAGGATGCAAGGTGAGCATGAGAAGACTGCGACAGACAAGTTCGGCTTGAATGCGAGCTTCAGCACCTCATGCTCGCCGCTTTCTGATGCTACGCCTGTGAGGCTCATGGGCTCCCCGGAATCGAGCATGACCAATGCACCCGGCTTCAGGCTTCCTGCTGGGACGTAGCGGCAGCTGTCTCCGTCTGCTCCACCTTTCATCCCACCGTCCGCTGCTGGGACCTGCACTGCATGATCTGCCGTGACCCTCAGCGTCGCGGCACCGGCCTGCAAGCGGACGACATCCTTGGCTTGGCACACCACCGGAGCCTCGCAGACCTCCAAAATTGTCTCGTCGTCCCCGGCCACCACTTGCGACCCTTTTCGGAGGTCCCGACCCATCATAAAGAAGTCGACACCGGAGCTGCGGGTCTTGAAGATGGCGTCTGCCATGAAGCAGTCGGGCTTCACGGAAAACCAAGAGGAGTGGCTCAAGAGGGAGGAGGCCACCTCATCGTCCACCAGAATGTACTCGGTCAGATCTGAATTCCCGCGGGAAGCCACATCGTCGCTGGGTGCTTGGCCTTGGCGGCTGAGTGTGGCATGGACCGAAGGGCCGCCGGAGTGGGGCGGCTTCGCCTCGGAAAGCTGGCGCTCCAGCTGACGGCAACGCTCCTTGTAAGTGGCCTTCTCTTCCCACAAGACCTGCATCTGGCCCAGCTTTCCTTCTGCTTTGGCGAGCTGCTGCCGGAGCTGCTCGCACCGCTCTAACAGCACCGCGTTCTGGAGCCGTAGCTCAACGTTGCTCTTGGCCTCTTCTGCTGACACACACTCGCGACTCTCCTCTTGCAGCCGCTGCACCTCCAGCTGCTTCTCGGCGGCATGGGACTCGGCCTGCGCCAGAAGCTCCTTGGTCTTGGCATGCTCGGAAGCTTCTGCCTCCGCCGCCTCCAACCGAGTCAGGAGCTCCTCACAGCGCTCCCGGCAGTTGCTGCATTCGCCCTGCAACTGCCGGAGCTCCTGCCGCATCTCTGTTAAGGCTGACTCTGCAGCTGCCGTGCGGCTTGCGAGCTCCTCGCACCGCTGCTTGCACATGGCGCTCTCGCTCTGCGCAGTTTGGAGCTCCGCGGTCTTGCTGGACACCTGCGCCTCCGCCGCAGCCAGGCGATTGCGCAGATCTCGGCCCTCCTCCTGCGTTTTGTGGAGCTCCGCTTCGAGGCGCCGGCGCTCGGCGGTCTCCTCCTCGAGCTTCTGACGCTTCCGCGCCGTCTCCTGGCTCTCGGCCTCCTCGAGCCGCTCCGCGAGCTCCCGGCAGCGAGCACGGAGGAGGGGACACTGCAGGCACTCAGCCGCCCGGCGCTCCCGCTCCGCTGCTGAGCTGCGCGACCCTCGCAGGAGCCCCGCCTCGGAGAAGCGCCAGGTGGCGTTGTACTTGCCGAACTCGGCCGCCTCGTGCCGGAGCAGCGCCTCGCTGAGGAGCTCCTGCCTCGTCTCCTTGCCCGCGAGCTCCTGTGCAAAGCGCTCCCGGCACCGCTCGAGCCAGGCCTCGGCCTCCGCCGGCTGCGCGGCCCAGAGCTCCACTAGCCGCCCGCTCAGCGCCTCGCGAGCTCGGTCCGCATTAAAATAAGCCAAGTCGGCGAAGGTGTCGATGACGATCGCCAGGGGCCAGCCGGCAGGGACTTCGGTCAGCCGACAAAGAAATTTTGCTTCGGGCTGCTGCGGCATGAGGAACTGCAGGCTGTGGAGGTTTGGGTCCCCGGATTCGTCTCGGAGCCTAAAGGCGCAGCCACTTGAGAGCAAGGCACAGCAATTTGTCGGCTCCCCCTGGCAGCCCCTCTTATCCACACTCAATCTTCATGTGAACTACGGTTCTCGCAGTCGGGTGTTGTGAAGGTCTCTAGAGCATAGATGTAGGGTCTTGAGACGGTCCTCAGTGTGGGGAAGTATCAAAATGATCGCAGCGAAACAAATAGTACGAAAACATTCAGAAACACGAGCACCATCATCACTTTGAAAAGCATCGATGCTGATAATGCTCCTGATGAGGATGAGGATGAGGATGAGGATGCTGATGGTGATGGTAATGCTGATTGTGATGGTAATCCTGATGGTGATGGTATTGCTGATGGTGATGCTGATGCTGATGCTGCTGATGCTGCGGATGCTGCTGATGATGATCATCATCACCATATTCATCATCACCATCATCATCAGCGGATGCAGCAGCCGCTGCTGCTCCATCATCAATATCGTCATGGCAACCAGTATGGGAAGAAACATCGTCGTCGTCACCAATGCAGGCTCACTGGCCTGGCGCATCTTCCGTCGCAGCCCGCGGTCGGGCTCCAGCGTTTTGGTGATGAAGGGGTCATCGGCACCCTCTGCTTCCTAGCGGAAGGGAGAAGGGGTGGAAGGCCGTGTTTCGGGTCCCTCGAAACACGGAGCCTGGAGGATGTAGTTACGTTCGAGGCACCCATATGGTATGCTCTCGGCTTTACCGGTTCAACGACCCGGGGCTCCAGGCTTCCATGCCGAAGGATCTGAGGCTGCTCATGCGGTCGTTACGAAGCGAAGCCCAGGGTTGGCCTGGTTTAAGGCTCAGGGTGTAAACATGGTAGATGAAAGGTTCTCCAACAGGACACCGCCAAGATGTACATGCACCGACATTCCCGGTGAGCCCGACATACGCTTCAAAAGGCTGGAAGAGCTTCAGGCTTTTTCTGCGAAGACCAAAAGTGTTCGGCATATGCAACTTCATCTTGCCTGGTTTCTTAGGGAGCCGAGGGCAGGACAATAAAGTCCGTGCCATTGCCAGAAGGAGGTGACACTGGCCTCAGGTTGCTCTTTGCCAAGTCTTGTCTCCGAAAACCGGTGAGCTATACCCGCGCCGCAAACCCAAGCCGTACCTGCTTGAGGAAGGAAAGTTGGAATTTCGGGTGCCTAGAGCTCCGCTTCTCGGCGTCTGGCAGTAGCCACAGAATCATCCAGTCTCCGAGAACAGCACGAATCTGCAAGGAGCGGGCTTTCCGCTGATGTTCTCGGGGGTATGGGGGAATATAAAGAGTCGGGCATTAGGGAGTTCTGGTGCACATGCTCCCAACGGATAGCTCCTCCATTCATGTGTGCCAGGCTCCTACATTGGTGGTCGCGGTGCGGGACGAGATGGTGGGGGTCTGCAGCTTGGGACCGAGGCTTTTGGTGGTTTTGAGATGGCCAAGGTTTGTCTTGGCAATTCTTTAAGCCCGGATCTCCCCAACCCATAAACCCTCGTGCCCTAAAGCCTAAAGGAAGAGCCGAACCTGAAACACTGAAGACTTACGCCGGCAACAACGACAGCTAGCCCGTCGTGCAAGAGGACTTCGGCACCTTTCAGTCCCAGCTGGCAAACCCTGAAAGCCCTGAGCCTTAAGCCTGTCCGAAAAAAGGGTTTCAGGAAAATGGCTCCAAACCTCCTTGCAAAACACTTTCATCCGAAATGCCAAAACACCCCTCGGAAAGGCCAACAGGTCCAGGAGACGTTGCCATTGATGCCGCGGTCGTGCACAGAGGCGCTAAAGCCTCAGCATGCGGCCGAAGTGCTATAAATGACATCTGGTGCACGAAGAGTGCAGAATTACACTGCGTCTTGCGCAAGGTCGAAGCTGACGATGGAAGGGTTTAGGGTTTAGGGTTTGGGGCTTGGGATTTAGGGTTTAGGGCAACCTACTAAGCCCTGTCCGACAGCCGCTCTACATCGCTTACACATGCCTACACTCTCATGCCGTCATCCTATACTTTCTTAGATTCTTTGTCTTCCCAAACGAATTCGAACGTCCCAGCTCGCTGTTTAGAGTTTAAGGCCTGGGGTCTCGGGCCTAGGGCAAGGTTCGAGTTCGCTGCGGTGTCGCTTCCAGCTGGTTGGCTCCACATAATTCGTTCGGAAGTCAAGGCCCTAGACAACCCGAAATGCGCACTCTCCAGCGGAAACGCTGAGAGTCCGTCTCTGGTCTTTGCTACTCTTCTCGCAGAACTCGATCGTAGTCATGGCCTGCGCTGGCTTTCCGGTGCAGAGACATTTTCAAGGTTGTGCGCTGTCGGGCGGCTTTTGGGTTCCCTTAACCCGGACGAGGGCACCTGCAGCATCAGCCAGACGTGGAAGAGGAAGAAGAGGCTGATCCTGGGCTGCTTTAAGCGCCTTTGGTCGACGAATGCTGGATTCAGGATTTGGGTTTTGGGACTCGGGGGTCGGGATGGGGGCTGGGTGTGGGGCTTAGGGTCACGGACACGTGGGCTTGGGAGACCTTTGTTTTTTGCCCATCTGACAAGCCTTTCCGAGCTTCGGAAACGTAAACTACGCCCCCGCAATTCCGAAAGCGCCAACCCAACACCCTGAAATCCTGGAGCCTGCGCTATGTCTGGCCTCAATGCACCCTGAACCCTGAGACTGTCCACCTTGAGCCTTAGAAAAAACATGACCTAAAGCACAACGTAAACCCCGAAGCCCTAAACCTAACTCCGTACACCTAAACGCCCTGAACCCAAAAGCCCCTACAACCTGCCGGACAACCCCAAACCAAAGCCCTATAGACCCTGAACTCAAAAACCCCAAAAACCCCAGAGCCCCTGCGTTTTTAAATTAAAGCCCTAGACCCTGACCTTATAAACCCCAGAGCCCCCGCGGCTTTTTAAAGTAAAGCCCAGGGGCAGGATCCCTAAGAAGGCGGAGAGCGTCTCCGCAAAGAGCACGAGGAACCTTAGCGTGCAGCTCAAGGGCTCCACTTTTAGGGAGGGTTTTTGAGGGGGCTTGGAGGTTTTTTTGGGAATTTTGGGTTTCTGTGGCTTTTGAAACTTTTTGTTTATGTAGTTTGGGGTTTGGGTTCAGGGTCTGGGGTTGAAGTTGCGGGTCTCGGGTTCGGAATTGGGCTTTGTCTGCTAGATGCTGCCAGAATTGTTGAGGAACGTGTGTGGCTCTGAAGGACTTCAGGGTGCGGGGGGGCGGGGGGGTGGTGGTCAGACACAAACGCTCGAGCTTGAGAGACGCAGGGATACGGGCTTCGGGGATCGTACCGCCTGGTTATCGGGCTAGAGGTTTTGAGGTACGTAGATCCGAAGATTAGATTCCGAATCCCAAAAAACGAAATCACACCCTCTCAGCCCAGCGCATCTGCGCGAAGGCAGAGTTCTGCTCCACGGCAGATTCTACAGTCCTTAGAGAAGCGAGGCGACCCTCCGCATGCTCAACAAAGAGGTCTCTGTTGGGTTTAGGGTTGGGGAGTTTAGGCCTTGTTTTGATGGACCTTTTTCGACTCGCCATGCTCACCGAAGAGTTTAGGATTTACAGGCTTTTGGGGTTTCCGTCTAGCTCTCGGATTAAGTTTCTCAGGGGTCTTTACCAAGTGAGTCAGCTGTATTCGATCGGGCTGAGTCGTTCCTTAAGTTTTTGTCAACACAACAAGATGCTCAGTCCCTTGACTTCCTAAAGCATAAACCCTAAACCCCTAAATTCCTAAACCCTAAACCCCTAAACCCTAAACCCTAAACCCTAAACTATAAACCCAAACCCATGAACCCGTACAACCCCAAACCCTAAACCCCACTTTCCTGACCCTACCCCCAAAGACCGGAAGTCCCGGAACCCTCGACTATAGGTGTCCCAGCGGGATCATGGTGACCGTGATGAAGTTGCAAGCTGCCGCGGAGTACAGGAGCAGCAGGAAGAAGTACTTGTGATTCCTGCGAGACTCAACTCTCTCTCTCCTGCCCCCTCTCGCCTTTGACTGACAGGGGTGGATGAAGCAAAGCCCTCTAGTGAGCTGCTGCGGCATGGCACCGAAACCAAACCGACATCCGCAAGCCCTCAGCTATGTGACGCAGGTCCTGCAGTTGGCTAGCCTGCCATTAAACCCCTTGTACTAACCCCAAACCAAGAACTACAAGAACTACATCCGAAAAGACCTTGACCGACAAAGCTTTGAGCCCAAAACCAGCTTTTTGATTGCCAGGCTTGTTGACTTTGAGGCCCCGGGGACGAGTGTAGAATCCGAAAGCCCACATCCCAGGGCCTTAATTCAAGACTCCTCGCTTCACTCCTCAACCCGGCACCCTCGACCTAAGCCAAACCCGGCACCCTGAACCTCAAGTCAGACCGCTGCCTAAAGCCCACGCAGTTGTAGATCCAGGGACAGTGGTGATCCATCTTGAGGATACACTTCTTGCCTGAAGGTCTAGCTTGATTGCCTTCGGGGTTTCGGGCTCCGAGGTTCAGGACTGAGGCTCTGCTAAGGGTTCGAACACTGCAGGGACAAGAACCTCGGCATCGGTCCAACCAGCATCCTGCTCAGAGTCTCAGAGGGCCGAGCAAGCAGAGAAGAAGAAGGGATTAGTTACAGCTGGGACATCCACAATTACGGTAATTACATAGCATCCCGAGGATCCAACTTACTCAAAGAATCCCAGATGCGAACACCTATCCCAAAAATCCTGGGTCCTGAGACCCTGAATCACTGAACCTATGCCACCATCGCCAAAGGCATCACTCGCAACTCGGGTCCCGGCACACGCGACAATGATGAGTTCTGTCGGGCTTGTACCTGGCGGACTAACCAGGCACCTGATCAAGCTATGCTACGGCTGGCAAGGCTGACCCGACATCCCAAACTCTGACAGTGCTAACTCCTCGAGAAGCCCCCAGAAATTCAGCCGAACCTAAATAAAGGCAAAACCAAACAAAAGACATCAAACACCCCTTAAATCGTAAATCGCGAATCCGGAACCGCCACTCCGCGGGCGGGGGCACTTCGCACACCATTTGCAGTGCCGGCGCTCGCCGGTCTTCTTCGTCTCCTACGCGCTTCGTTGGGGTTCTCGCGGTTCTTATGGGCTTTGGCTATAAGTTACTGGTGCTTTTGAGGGCCGTAAGGGATATTTGGGGATTGTTGGTTTGGGGTTCCGAGGTTTAGATACGGTCTTGGCTTTTGAGAGCCATAAGAAGTGTAGAGCTGGGTGGCTTTGGGAGCTTCGGGCCTAGCCCGGAGATTTGCGGCCTCAGGGAAGAGGCTATCCTTATTTTTGGTATCCGTTTTGGTATCCTTATTTTTGATATCCTAATTTTTGGTATCCTTATTTTTGGGCAACTTCAACATAAATTCCTTGGCAAGAACCGAGCCTCAAAGCCCTGAGTCTCGCGTCCTTTGTCTCGGGCTGCTGCACGGTCTGGTCTGGCACATACTCCCAGCGGGGGTCTTCCTCTGCCATTCCAAGGCTTAGGCTTCGGATTTTAGGGTTTAAAGTTTAGGGTTTAGGGTTTAGAGGGTTTAGGATTTAGGGTTTAGCTTCGGCGAGGCTCGCAGAAGTTGATCTGAGTTGGGTGGTTCTGAAAGTTACAGTAGGGGTCCTTTTGTTTCCAGTCTACGCTTTTATGGTCGACCGTTCCAAAACTTACGTCTTCATTTTTTGGCCATACACACGTGTTCATGCAGGTACTTTGTGGACACGAATTGCACTTCATCGCTCCAATGACTTCATGCCATAGAAGGCTGCCCTTGCATCAATTAGGATAGTTCTCTAAATTAGGATCCTTTCTAGGGTCCTTATATAAGGGTGCCGTACTATTTGGGGGACCTAAACTGGGACCCCAATTTAGAGAACTACCCATTAGACCATGCTTGCCGAACCGGCCCTGCATCGCGAAAGTCTGGAACTCCCTTCCCCAAGCGTCTTCCGGGCTCTCTAGGCTGAAAGAGCGCTTCGGGCCAGAAGGCCCCAAAAACGGTATTTCATAGCAAAAAGCCAGGCCTAAGAGAGCCTTGCCGAAAGCCCCAAGAGCCCCCTTTTTGCCGCCGCCTCCTTGGAAGGAATGTTCCCGGGGTTTGTGGCGACCTCGGCCCGAGGCAGGCGGCCGAAGCACTAAAAAAACATCCTCATTTTTAAGAGGGGCCTGGATGGTTGGAGTAGGGTTCCGTTAAGGGCTTTTAAGGGTTCCTTTAGGTCTTACTACAGGGCTTTGGAAAAAGCGTGCGACAATCGGAATTGGATCTTGCGGCATACTGCTTCATAAATACATGGTGACTAGAGGTAAGTCATATTGTACTGGTTGTTTAGACCCCAGCATGAGGGACCACGACGGCGCTGTGGTCCAGACTGTAGTGCGAGGCCCATGCATGAAAGCCCAGATCCAAGAGCCCCAAACGAAACCCCGACACCTGCATGAAGACTCCGGCAGCTGCAACCCTGAACCCGGCCAGATTCCTGAGACCCTCTAGGGTTTAGCGTCTGAAGCCATTTCGCAGGCCGTAGCTGCATCTAGGAGGCTGGTGGGAACAGGTTCTAGTGCTTGGCACCTACCTGCGAGATAGGACTCCAGGTTGCAGTGGACCTTCCGCTCCAAAGCCCAACTTGCTGGAATTTCCCCTACCCCGAAACCTTAAAAAACCCAACCCTGAAGGGCGAATCCTCTGGGGCCCTGGCGGCCCGCAGATAGCAGACCATGAGCATGAAAGAGATCTGAGCGAAGCGAGTAGCTTCGGCTGGAGCATTTCAACTGACGAGTTCGGGCTGAGAGGCTCAAAAGAGGTTCAGGGTCATTCGTTCGTTGCTCTTCAACCTTCCACCGGAGACTCCAAGGCAGGACGGGCCCTCTAAACCACAGAGCTTGAAGCTGTAGCGACCCCGAACAGTCACAAATCTCCTTGAGACCCAAAGCCTCAACTCTTACAAGCTTAAACAGCAAGTCCCTCAAAAAAAAAACAGATCAGAAGTTCGTTTAATCCCGAGTCCTGTGCCTAAGCCCCCCCCCCCCGTCCCCAACTTCCGCAAGCTCGGAGGCGACTAAGCTTCCGAGCACCGTTGAAGACGGCGGTCTGGATGATGCCCGTGTGATATCTGCCACACCAATGGGTTGCAAGACGGAGGGTTTCTTGAAAACCTTTGCATAGCCTGCGAAGTGTAGCTCCGCGCGAGGGAAGCTTCAGAGCCCGGATTCGTTAAGCTTCAGGTTGAGTCTTGCACGTAGATGAGAGGGCCATGTCCAGAACATCTTGCCAACTCCCGAAAAAGCTCTCCGATGCAGTACAGTCCAGCTCGTGATCTCAACACAGACCCCATCGCTGGAGGTCAGGATGGCCGTCGTACAGGTAACCAAACCAGGAGTTCAGGCTTTAGGGTTTTGACCAAGGGTTTTGGGGTTTGGGGTTTTAGGGTTTAGGGTTGTGGGTTTTAGGGTTTACGGTGTGGATGTCCCGGCTGGCCTGTTTTCATCCGAGCTCTGGAGCATCGGAACAAGATGGAAGTAGCTGTAAATCAGGTACAAGCTGACTATGTTCACCACCACGAAGACGACCTGAGCCACATAGCGGTGCGCCAGGTGAGGGCAGATCCTGTGGCCGCATGACGCGACGGGAGCGATAGAGAAAAAAAACACAGCCCCAGCAGGCATGACTAGAACATCGTAGCACCGACAGAAACACCGGAGCGCCTCCAAATGTTGCTACAAGCGGAAGATTGACTCCAAGTGCAAAGCTTCTGCCGCGAAGCACTTCCGGACTCAAATAACTAACAGCGAAGGTCCAGATCTACGGATCACTACTTGAGGATTCTGTATGCAAGGGTTTGGTAAGAAGGGACCATATGCGGGGTGGATTACTTTTTGGTTGTTGATGAAAGGGGGGCTCTTCTGCCGAGCACTCTAGAGCGAAGGGATGCGAAGACATTCAGCGAAACAGCGGAACAGCGAAGGCTGAGCCAACTCCAGAAAATTCTGGGGCACCAACTGGAAGTACCTGCAGCGGTCAAGGCGTTGTACGGCTGGCCGTTCACGGCAAAGCACTCTATCCAGTGCAAGTTGATGCTTCAATACCAATTCGCTCTGCAATATGTGTGGGTGTCCTCGCATGTATGTTGCACAAAAACACAGGCAAGTGCGTGATGTTAATTTGTCTGCTTGTCTTCGTAGCCACTCAGTGCTTTCTTGCCTCTCCGCCTCCTGCCTATAATATGCAGATCATGTACCTTGTCGAACAAAATCTCTCCAGCAAAGTCCGTAAAGGGTGCACCCTCGCAGCATCCATGCAGCTTCGTGTGTCGGGCATCCTTTGTCGAAGAGGAGTGACAACGCCTGGCACGAGGCTTGTTTGATACACCCTCCAACAAACCCGAGCTAACAATCAATAGGAACACTAAACTAGGATAATAACGATGATACGAACACGATCAAAGAAGCCAAGCCCCCCCCCCCCCCCCCCCCCCCCCCCCCCCCCCCCCCC
>CAJNJA010006703.1:0-10194 GCA_905231915.1 Symbiodinium necroappetens
CGCACGCGCACGCGCGCGCGCACACACACACACACACACATCTGGGTACTAATATGGGCCCCTATGTATCGCATCATGACTCATTCCTGCTTTCGGATGATGTAGGATTGTGTGGATCGGCAGCAGCTCCCGTTTGCATCCCAGGGCTTCTGGATATGGGGGCTTCCGAAAATAGGGGTCCCTAACATAGTACCCTAGATAGTAGGTAGGATCCTTATTATAAGGACCCCACAAACAAGGTACCCTACTTTTCGGAAAGTCTCATATGGGTACAGGCTGAGGGTGTCGGGGTGCAGGCCTGGTGTTTAGCAACGAGCTTTCGGGGTTTAGGGTTTAGGGGTTTAGGGGTTTAGGGATTAGGGGTTTAGGGGTTTAGGGTTTCGGGGTTAAGGGTTTAGGGTTTCGGGGTTAAGGGTTTAGGGTTTAAGGTGACAACTCAGACTTGCAGGCTGGAAGCCTGAACATGTGAACTAGGGCCAGAGATCGGATTTACCGCTGAAAGCCTAATTCCTCATCCTACGGTTGATGATATAAATTCTGCATTACCTTAAGGACCCTAAACTATGGGAGTTATGGTATATTCCTTGTTATGGGTAATGCAGGATTTATATCATCAACAGTATCTCCTCTACCCTATGCCAAACTGGATATAGGCCCGGAGCCTGCAGTGACATCATTTGTCGGGGTTCGCAATTTTTTCTCGTAGTGACCCTATAATTAACTCTAAAGCTCCAAAAAGACCCCTGCATCGCATCCACGGATCCTCTGCAGCTCCTCCTGAGCCATGCTGCGTTAAACTACCATGCCACAGTCCCAGAGGGTCCTAAGTAGCCACAAGCAGAAAGTTTGGTTCCTACAATAGGAGTTACTCTTATGGTCTGGGCATTTGCCCCGCTATATCGGTACTTAGGACCCTGATTGAATCAAAAGCTCTCATACCTGGGCCCGAAGCCCTGAACTAACCCAGCCATGCGACGTCCTGGTGTAGCCACGACTAGATCGGGCTGATTGCGAAGGGAAGTCGCCTGTGAACGCAGGAAAAATTTGCCTTCGTACCTCCCTTAGGTTTGGGACGCAGCAGGGTTCAGGTGTCTTGCGAACCGCTCTCAGAACCCACTTCGGCAACAAAAGCCCTGTAGGACCCGTAAATTCTGTCTAATCCGGAGGTCCAAACACGTGGCCTGATCTTGGGCGACGTAGCCCCCAGCAACCTGTGAGATCGGGAAAACCGCTACAATGAAGAATTATTGAAGCTTTCGGTGGGTCCTCAATGCAATGTTGGTCCTACTTAGTAGCTTGGGATCTATGTAACAATGTTTGGGTCCCCTGCTTGCTGACGCTACCGTTGTGCTTTTTGGCGCAGGTGTTGTCGGGGTTTAGGTGGGTAAGGTTTGGTGAGCTACCTGGACACTACAAGCGGTACCATTTTAGCACAAGCAAAAACCCCGAACGTAAATCTTCTGTGGTCACTATTCAAGCAGCTACCCATAGGCCCCTAAGTAGTTCCTTTTTGGGATTACCTTATAGGATTCTAAATATGATCCACAAAAAGGAACTACTTAGGGGCCTATGGGTATGTTATTCAAATCATACTACGGTCAAGACACCCGCCTGAACAGGAGTGGAGTTTAAAGTATCCAGAGAGCCCGGTATGTCGAGTAAACCCCCTGGAGTGATACATTAAACTAAATAGGAATCCAGGAAAGGATAACGGTTTAGGGTTTAGGGTTTAGGGTTTAGATATTGAGCAGCCTAGATTCAGTTTAGAACAAGTTGCATACTCAGTCGACCATGCTGCTTGCCAGGTAGTCCTCCTCGCAGTCGCCATGAACAGGTGGATCCATTGCGAATCCTATCCTTCGAAGGCCCTGGCTGCGGTCCAGCGTGAGCAGGACGTCCGCCAGGTACTCTTGCATGTGCATGCCTCGCGCTGTGCACATATGCCAAGAGCGCACGCCTTTTGGAGCCTGGAAGGCTCTGACTTGCTCTCCGTGCCGTGTGCGACGAAGAGCGGCCATCGTGGGCGCTCTGGCGCGGTTCACCCGGGACCCCAGCCGAAACAGACTCATGTGCACTGCTAAAATGGACCTTGTTGCGGTGCTCGATCTTGTACTTGTCCGCCAGAACGCTCATTCGAGTCAGCAGCTCCCTGCGGAGCTCGTGGTGGTCCACACGAGACTCCGGTGCCCTTCCAGTGGGATGTTCTGCAGAGATCCCTGGCTCTGCCGCAACTAAACCCTAAACCCTTAAACCCTAAACCCTAACCACTAAACTCTAAACCCCTAAACCCTAAACCCTAACCCCTAAACTCTAAACCCCTAAACCCTAAACCCTAAACCCCTAAACCCCTAACTCCTTTGAAAAGGATCCCAGCTCTTCTGGAGATAGCCCGGCTACTCCGGGGCTGTCCCGGAAGATGTTGGCGGGATTGCTTGGTTTAGGGTTTAGGGTTTAGGGTTTCGGGTGTCGGGTTTCGGGTTTAAGTTTAGGGTTTAGGGTTGAGTCCATCTGGTCCCGGGCCCACTGCGCCCATGCAAAGAATTTTTATCTACAGAAGCGAAGCCCCCTACATAAACCCAAAAGACAGATCCCGTAAGCCCAAGGCTAAAGACCCATGACTTCATAACCGACTTCAAGAAAAGCTGTGAACCCCTCTGTTAACACCCATATAACACACACATATATATATATGTATAACGCTACAAAAACTTTCTTGATCCGGGAAGCCTTCATCCATCATCTCAACCAGAAGCCTTCGACGCAACACCCTAAGACCTAAGACCCCAAACCGCCTAGGCCCTAGGCCCAAAACCCTACAGAACCTACCTTCTTAGGGCTCCTTATTATGATTTCTTTATACAAGTCCTTAAAAAGGTAGGCCCAAAACCTTAAAACCCCAAAGCCCTAAATCCTAAACTCTAACAGCCTCGAGCCTAAGCACTAGTTAAAGCCCCCAGGCCCTAGCACCCTAAGGCCCCAAACCCTAAAACCTTGAACTCTACAACCCAAACTCAAAAGCCCCACAGCCTGAAGCCCTAAGCGGGCTTCTTCCAGAAAAACCGAGCCCGCGGCCAGCTGGTAGGTGACACTCGTGTACCTCGCTAGGATGCAAGATACAGTAATTTCCGTTTAAGGTTAGGGTTTAGGGTTTAGGGCTTATGGAATATAAATAGAGGGCCTAACCAATTAGAGCAGGGTTCCTTTACAATGTTCTATATATAGAGTGGCTAGACGGGTTCTATCCAGGTTTTAATGGGTTTTAGTCAGGATGCAAGATAGGTAACCAAACAAAGGAACTAAGATGGAGACTACAGGTAACCCTGAAGTACTAAGTTCCTTCAGATCGGCCTGAATGATTAGAAGGGGGGTTGGGGTACATTACGCTATAGTTACGATAAAAGGACCTTATGGGATAGTATTGGCACTTCTTCGAGCGTCTATGTTGTGGGAAGTAGGAGCAGGGGGACCCTTGGAGATATAGACCCTCTCAATAAGGTCCCTTTTAAAAGAGCCATCAGTAGGGTTTAGAGGGGTCCCCTTTAAGGGGTCTCCCTAATACTACCTAGGATATTGAAACCCGATAGGACCCTCATAAGGCATTCGAAATAACCATCAAACGAGCCGAAAAGATGCCTCTCGTCGAGAACCGTGTAGCTGGGTGGATGCTAACCTAGCTGGGCCCAAAACCCATCACGTGTTGAGGGCTTAGCGCTAGACGGCTAAAGGTTGGGTTTAGGGTCTAGAGTTTAGAGATTAGGAAAATCATGGAATATCTATGCTCAAAGGTTGCCTGCCCAGCTACCCGAAGCCCTCGGCCCTGAATCCTAACCCTTTAACCGCTGACCCGGAAGACCACTATCCTAAACGGTAAACGCAAAAAACCTTCCCGGAACGGAGGAGTGGGCGCCCATGGACCCTGAACGGGGTTCTTGTTAAGGAGCTTATTCTTGAAGCTACCGGAATAAGGAAACCATGTGTTGTTTTACTACGGACAGGGCGCGGCCTCAGATGCAAGTGCAGCAAAAAATACTACAGTTACTACAGAAGCCTATTATGAAATTATGTTAACCTAAACCCTAAGCCCTAAACCACAAAACCGTAAACCCGAAACTAAACTCATTAGCAAGAGCACAGTACACACACTTGCAGGACCCAGAGAGCAAAGGATTCGCTTGGCTTAAGGTTTCGATCGGCTTAGGGCCAAGGGTTCAGGGTTTAGGGTTCAGCGTTTACGGTTCAGGGTTTAGGGTTCAGGGTACAGAACTTCTCGCCACTGGCATCGGTGAGCTGGACGAGCTTGAACTGAACCTTCTTTAATCCAGCCCTTTAGCCAACCTTGTCCCTGATGGCGGAGATTCGCGAAGAATTCCGAAGGTCATTGATTGTGTAAGTAGTGTCGTTGAAGACAACATTCAAAGTGATGAAAGCATTCATTTGTTCTTTGCGTTCGCTTTTCTTAGTCTTAGCGATGTTCTCCTTCATCTTCTTTTTGAGCGGGTCGGCTATGACCTTCAACAGGTTGTCAAGGTTTAGGGTCCAGGGCTCAGGGGTTAGGGTTTAGGGTTCAGGCTTTAGGGTTGCTCCTTGAGTCATAATACCCGAAGGCTCCATGCACCTGGATAAAGGGAACTTTGGCGTAAAGGTGCCCGCTGGAGGGGGGAATTGGAGGATAGGAGCAGAGAAGCGCGCCACAATTCAAGGTGAACCCCCTGATTCAGTGCTACTGGGCTCTGAA
This sequence comes from Symbiodinium necroappetens, assembly GCA_905231915.1. Lineage (NCBI taxonomy): Eukaryota > Dinophyceae > Suessiales > Symbiodiniaceae > Symbiodinium > Symbiodinium necroappetens. Next base: position 4,736 of record CAJNJA010006703.1, read on the forward strand.
TGCTAAACTCTGTCGAACCCCTAGGAAAACACAACAGAACCCTTGCAGAACCCTTACAAAGGCAAACCCTTTGTATCCCTGGAGAAAAAACCCTTACATAACTCCTCATAGAAGACAAAACCGTTGTGTCTCGAAACATCTTGAGCCCTCTTAGCCCTACGAACCCTCAAAGAATCGACCGGGTCGGGTCACTTTGCGAGGTCTTTGAGCATCTCGTGGCACTGCCTGGGGACTGGCGACTCAAATCTCAGAATCAGGATGGGATGACCAGCTCTTAGGTTTTTGGGTGTAGGTTTCATAGGGGGGGTTAGGATTTAGGACTCATATAGCGTTTAGGGGTTAGGGGTTTAGGGTTTAGGGCCCACTTCTTGCTCCGAAGAGTAGGGTGCTTGCCGATCGAGTATAGGTGCCTTGGTAGCTAGAAGTACGGCTTGGGGGTATGTTATACTCCAAGTACAACAGACACCCTAAGCAAGGAACAGTACTTGCAATTTGCAATTATTCAGACTTTTCCTGCGGCGGTGTTTAGGGGTTTAGGGCTTGGGCCTACGAAACAACATGCAACGCAGGCAAACTCACCTGCAGCGCTCCGTAAACCCTTTATAAACCCTAAATACTAAACTAAAGCCAGTACACCCTACACACTAAGCCCTAGATGTTGAAATATTTAACCCAAAGCCCCAAAACCCTCTAATACCCTAAACTCTACCCATAGGCCCCTAAGTAGTTCCTTTTCGGGGTTACCTTATAGGATTCTAAATACAAACCATAGAAAGGAACTACTTAGGGGCCGATGGGTAATGCCCTAAATCCTAAACCCTAAACTCTAATGGCCCTAAACTCCAATGGCCCCAAACTCTAATGGCCCTAAACTCTACCTAGACCCTCCATCTACCCTCTATTAGACCCTAAATGCCCTTAATTTGGGACCATATACCCCTATTTGATGGTACAAGGAGGCTCCTGGTAATGGCCCTAAAGCTGAAGCCCTCGAGCTGAGGTTCCAGCACGGCCAGCTCTCTCGTGGGGATCATGACCACAGCTTTGGTCGCCACAGGTCCTGCACTTCGGACGTCATAGGCGCCCTATTGAAGGAATCTTTACGGGTTTAGGGGTTTAGGGGTTTAGGGGATGCCGAAAGCCCTACACCTGACCAGAGAGCCCCATAGACCTCAATTAAGGAACATAGCTTAAGTTTATACAGGGGCTTCATAATCAGATATACGCTGTATTCCGCATTTACGGGGTATTGGGCTCTCTGGGCTGGGTGCTGCCCCCATACGGTAACAGTCTGTAAGAGGGCTACTATTAGGGAGCATATGGGGTTGTGGACAAGGCGTAATATAGAGGCCTGAGCACCTTGACTAGGCATGCGGAGACATTAAGCCAAGCCCACACTTCAGAAGCCAACTGCTAAACTTAAACCCCAAACCCTCAACCCTGAACTCTAAACCAACACCCTGACTCTAAATCGTAAGTATCCACTATGGTCTACTTGCGTCTGTAGGACGAAAGACTGCCCCAGAAATACAAACATGCCTGACGGTATCCATATTATAATTTATGATGTAACATATCTTCCCAAGCACTATTCTAGTGATCTTACGGTAAGTTCCTTCACCGTTCGCTACCCCAAACACTAAACGCCATGGCACCCAAAGCCCTAAACCCCCCTTTGCTTTCCAAGGGGTCCGATAACCAGCTTGCCGGCAGCGTCCCTGCGCCGCGCCCGTACGCTCGGGCTTTGACCTTAGATTTAGCTGGCCGTTGGACATACCAAATCAAACCTAAAAAAGCTGTAGTTCCCTTTTTGGGTTGCCTTATGTTGTTTTTTCTGATACTATTCTAACTATTTCAGAATCGAAGGTCCTGCAGTGGATTTTTTAAAAAGGTGCCTGAGACTTCTGGGATAGCAGAGCTGAGGACACCGACCCTAGAACACCTACATGTTTTCGGTTCCTGGAGATCCTTTTTCTGCTCTTCCGTCTATAGTTCCCAAATGAATAGGACTCAGGGGGTTTAGGGTTTAGGGTTTAAGGTTTAGGGTTTAAAGTTAGGGTCTGGGGTTTAAGGTTTAGGGTTTAAGGTAGAGGTTGCCGGGGGTCAGCTGGATTAAGCTTGCACACCTACACATAATTGATTACCAAAAAGAACATAGAAGTTACACGAATATCTTCATAAACAATTTCATAAAACTCGGCTAACATCTTCCCAAACCTGTTTGATACTGTCTAGAGTCTAGATCATAGCCTTAACCTTCACCTTCGACTGGAACCGACCTCATTCCAAAATAGATTAATGTAAGGGCATTAAATGCTAGCAAAGGCTTTGCGGGTATTCGACACTGTTTTCTTTGGGACTACAACGGAGCATAATATCACAAATTATTCGGGCCCGAATTTAAACCCTAACTGTCTTGAGGTATAGTTACCAAAATCCCTAAACCCTAAACCCTAAACCCCCCAAACAAAAGCCCTGCGCACTTGGCAAGGACAGCAGCGGGCCCTGCCTAAAGCACTGTGGAACCTTGCTTTCTTGGTCTTCGGCTGTTGGGTTTAGGGCCTACCGTATCGTAGATCCGCAAATCCCCAAACCCCTAAATTAGGTTTAGGGTTTAGGGCCCGAAACAGCTAAATCCTAAATAACACGGCTTAGAACGCTGCGAGGACTCAGATTGGCTTTCAGTCCAGAGCCGAGAGTGCAGAAGGGTCCCAGTTCCCTAAGGCTCCACTGGTATGGTATAATATAGGGGCCTCAATAATTACCTATATCATTTTGGGGGTTCCCTAAAATAAATATAGTATAATGGGCCCCAAAACCCTATTCTAATGATTAAGGCCCCTATATTATACTTAGGCCTTGAAGAGGTTTAGGGCCGAAGCGTGCACCGCCATAGGGGTCTAGGCCGAGAAGTATCATCCAGAGGCCTGATGGCAAAAGTCTTGATCTCCAAACGCTCCACGAGGGCCAGGCGAGCTTTTGGGTGGTGATTCCACGGCACCACCCCCGAGCACCCTAAACCCCTAAACCCTAAACCCTAAACCCCTAAACCCTAAACCCTAAACCCCTAAACCCAAACCCTAAACCCGAAACCCCTAAACCCCTAAACCGTAAACCTTAAACCCGTGAGGCAGGTCAGCACCCAGCGCTCAAAGACTTCTGGCTCTGACTCAGAGACCTTCGCGCCGAGCTCGGTCCAGACCTTGTTGCGCTTGTCTTCAGTGCTCATCGGCCCCCCGACCCTAGTCCTTCCGGTTTAGGGCCTAGGGTTTAGGGTTAGGGTTCAGGGTTTAGGGTTTAGGGCTTAGGGTTCAGGGTTTATAGGGTTTAGGGCTCAGGGTCACTTGTTGTGCCAATCACAGCGCGAGGATCAAGCGAGCCGACGTCTAGCAGCATTGCGGTATATACCAGCAGCTGACTGTGGGAATTGCCCGCGTAAGCGACACATTCCACGAACGTCTTCGTTTCCAGAGTAGGGGTGGGCCTTCAGCATCTAAGAAGTGTGTGTGTGTGTGTGTACATATATAAATTTGTAGAGAGATATATATATACATAATACATAATATATCATTTATGTACATGAAATTCTCACCAAATGCTATTGGCTAAAACCCTAAACCCCGAACCCAGACCCGCAAACCTCAGACCCTGAATTCTCAAACCTAGACCCGAAACGTCAAAGCCATGCAGTGAAGTAGCACAAGCGCTCCAAGGTGGGCAGGAGGAAAGAAGCCGTCTTGCCAGAGCCTTCAATACTGTGGCTTATAAGGAAGAAGGACTACTGAGAGGGATTCTTCATGCAGGATTATAGGGACTCGCCCTCCCAGTCCCCATCAAGCAGCAGTAACAACGCGCAGAGTTGTGCGCCAAGGAGCCCCTACTTTTTTTTGGGGGCTCAGTCAGAATCATTTAAATTATAGCCAAGCAAACAAGGTACGCAGAACTTGACTTACGCTTTAACTACCCAAGAACCTTCAAGTGGCGCTCGCAACGAATCCTAAACACAACGCTACTATATTAAGGCTTAGGATCACCTGCTTGTTCCGATTCCCACGGGCCTGTTTCAGCTGTGGCCAAGATGTCGGTGCCTTTGAGCGCAGGCGGGATGACATCCCTGCGACAGAGGCAGGTTTGGTGAGTTCAGTCTTCCACAAACCCCCGAGTTCTAGAGCCTAAGCCCCCTAAACCCGAAACCCTCGAGTTCTGGAGCAGCCTAAGCCCCTTTAGGGATTAGCTTAACTTCTTCTTTGGAGTCGGGTGGTGTTGTATGGCAGGACTGTCGATCTGGGTTTAGACTTTAGGAGTTGAGCTTTATGCGGCTTGTAGGGTCTTAAAGGGAGTTCGGGATTTGATAGGGTTGTAAGAGGATGTGTTGGATATTTAAATTTGGTATAGGGGGGGTTTAGGATTGTGGCTTGAGGTTTCGAAGTCTGCAGTGGAAAGTTTCAGGCTCTTGCATAGCAAAAGCCGCGGAGCAACAGAGTGGCGAAAATCTGAAGGCTCGAAACCGCAAGCTCGGGTTACGGGGCCTAGACATTCCCCTAAAGTCTCCATTGTAGTTCCGTTTTAGGATACCCGTTTGCATGCTACAGGATCCTAACCTTATAGTTGCTTAACCCCCAAAAACGGAACTACCCGTAGGCCCCTAAGTAGTTCCTTTTTGGGATTGTTTTTAGAATCTAATAAGGTAATCCCAAAAAGGAACTACTTGGGGGCCTATGGGTACAATGGAGACTGCAGGTCGGATCTGGAAGAAAGACGCGCGCGCGCGCTGAGCCACAAGTACCCTTACCGGTCCAGTTTAGGGTTTAGGGTTCAGGGTTTCCTAGGGGGACGAAAGGTTATCTTTTGGGAGTATACGGGGGGACAATAGTACCCCCAAAAAGGATAAAGCTTTCCTACCCTGCTACTATAATATAAGATACTACTCCGAAAGCATGTATGGACCCCCTAGATTACTTCCGAACCTTAAAGCGATGGGGCGTCATGCGAACTCCAAAAGCCTTAAGCCTACCAACGTTGATCAGGAACCCCATGTACAATCGCCAATCCAGAATAGAACCCCGAATCCATAAGTCGCAAAGACGAAGATTCCTTTACACTGCGATGCCAAGCTTTGAGAGCACCGCCTCATGAGCAGTCTCACAGCCACTGGCAGACTCCACAACCCCGAATTATGGAATCGACCCTAAATCATACTAAGACTTTTTCCATAATCTAAACGTTGAACCATGATTACCAAGACTGCCTCCATTATCCAATGCAAAAGCTTACTCAATAGGTTTTGAGCTCTGGGTATCAGCTCCACCACGAAGCTCTGCACCCAATGGTACCAAGACTATTCAGGATGCGTGGGGATTAGGGTTTAGGGTTTAGGGTTGCAGTTGACGCTTTACGGTTTAGGGTTTGGAGTTTAGGGCTTGGGGTTTGGGGTTTAGCGTTTAGGGTTTGGAGTTTAG
>CAJNJA010006706.1:0-16698 GCA_905231915.1 Symbiodinium necroappetens
GGGGGGGGGGGGGCGGGCCCTCCCTTTTAATGCTAGGGGGGGCGGGATTATGCAGGATAAGTCTGTAGGATGTATCTAAAATTTTTAACCGCATAGTGACAGAGTTCAGGAAATGTACACACGTGAACAAATAAGCCAACGAATAACACGCAAGTCACATACAGAGTATATTCATATTGTATTTATCTCGCAGACAGGTCCAATTACACATGTTCGAAAATGATACTTGCCGAGGCCAAGCCTCCCTTACCTCAAAGGTGTCCAAGCCTGAAAGGAGTCGCTGTCTTTCAAGGCTGTGTTGCCGCAGCGAGTATGCGAGGGGAAAGGAGCAAACACCCGCTCCTCCCAGCACTGCCAGCACAAATACTTGGCCCAGATCATAAAATATTCTTCCGAAGGATAGCACGACGCTAATGGCATGGAGGCACAGGAAAACCTGACATGCAAAGTTCTCGAGATATAGCGGGGCAATTGTAATCCTTCCAGCAGGGTTCATCTTGCGATATGCCGCCAACTCAAACACACACCACAGCCTGAGGGACCGCGTAAGCGTAGACACCGCACCCATCCGCTTGACCCTCAAGAAGATTTTACGCCGTTATAGCGCCTACGTACTACCATTATGCAAAATCAATGCTATGGTTCGGTCTGCAGGACTTTACGAGCTTGGCAACTATAGGGGGGAATTCATGACCCCTCACCTGGACAAGTACGGCGCGCTCCACAGCACGTGCAAGTTTGCGGAAACGGACAGGACGCCTCCGATGTTGTAGATCCCTTGCTTCATAAGGGCTTCGTCTGTCTGATGGACACAAACCAAATCCAGGAAGCATGTCGGCCCATTGCGAGGCAGATATGGAGAAACCAGCAAGCTTCCTTGCTGCTTGTTGGTATATAAGGAAGGAGGACATGTCACATGTTATTGCCAAACCCCATATGGCTTCCCTATGGTTCCCTCTAGCCACCGCCCCAAAGGCCGTAAGCAATACAGAATTTCCACCTTCTATTCATCCATGCATTCCCTAACGATCCGATACCATACGCCCTAAACCGCAGTTTCATTTGCCTGCCCATTCCGTCATTTCGTTCTAACCACAAGCAAGCTTCCGATTCCCGACACCAGGCCGGCCAGCGTCACCCAGCATCCTACAGCCATGTCCTGTCGGAGTGCTGCATCTACCGCTTCAAGGCTTTGGATTTAGGGTTTACGTTTCAAGATTTTGGTCTGAGGGATCATAAAAATACAATTCAAGAGTCATGGTTTTTCAAGACCATGAGCCTAGTGCAGCCTGTTCTTACCAAGGAGACACCCAACTTCCCAACCGTCCTGTTGTTGGGACCACGTTCTTGTGGTGTAGAACAAAGGCAGAACATCCAGCATGCAAAGGGCAAAGGCGAGGCCTGTGCCTATAGTCCAGCAAGCAAGCATGAATGGAGAGCCGGACTGGACAAGAAGCGATAGGAACTTTCTCCATCCAGGGGTATGCCAGGCGTGCGACAGGAACTTGTCCAGACGGCTGACCTGCCGGGAAAATTCGTAGATGCGGGCCTGCTGCACAGGATCCATCTCCACCGGCTTCAAACGCCAAAGACCTCCCCAGGACTGTAGAGTTTGACGTAGCGGAACTCCTCGCACCAACTCTTCGTTCAACTGCATGAGGTCTCGGTCTGTACATTTCGACTTGGCAATGGTCACCGGAGTAAACTCGTCGGGCAGAGAATTCGCCAGACTTTCCTGGCTTTCCACTTTGGGAAGTTCTGGCGATGTTCCCTTGGCTTCAGCTTTGACCTGGGTTGTCAATAAGCCCTAGGCAACCCCAAACAGGAGCCATTATGGGCAACAACTTACATGCCCTGAACAACGCCTGTGTCACCATTATAAAAACAAATCCCCACTTACCTGTCATGCCAAGAGCAACCTAGGGACGTGCTCAAGTTCACGGGTTTCACTGGTTTCGCAGCAGCCCTGGCTGGAACTCTGTCCCATGGCCACTGCACTTGAAACTTGTAAGGTTCAGGGTTTCAGGGCTTAGTTTCATCATTGGGGATGTTCGGGTGTTTGGGGGTTCCGTTCTTGGGTATAGGTATGGGTACAAAGGTTTTATAGGGCTTATTGATGCCCGCGGGTATGGCTTGCTCAAGCCAAAAGCCCCTTTTCGGTCCGAGCTTGCATCGCATTGGGCCTTGGTGGGTGGTTAGTAAACAAGGAGTCCAGAAATGGAAATCGATGCAGGAACAACTACACCCAAGCTTGTTCATAGGTATGTATATCCACATACACATACACATACACATACACATGCATATACATATTACATATTACAAATTACATATTACATATTACAAATACATATACATATACATATGCATGTACATATACATATACATATACATACACACACATACATACATACATACATACATACATACATACATACATACATACATATACATACACATACATACATATGCATACATATACATACATATACATACATATACATACATACATACATACATACATACATACATACATACATACAACACACAACACACGCACCCACATACTTTCATGCAAACGTACATATACATACATACATACATACATACATACATACATACATACATACATACATACAACAATACAACACCAACACACACACATACTTTCATGCAAACGTACATATACATACATACACATGTACGCACACACATGCCTGCATACACACTTTACATGCATACATACACATGTGTACACAATCATGCACATAAGTGTGTATATACTTACATTTACATATCTATATACATCTCTCTCTGTCTATATATATATATACACCTCTGTGTGTGTATGTGCCTGTGTGTACAAGTGTGTATGTATATACGTACATATGTATGTAAAAGCTTTTATATATGTGGGCATATGCATGCATGCATGCATACATAAAAAAACATAAATATAAGTATAAATGTGTATGTGTATATATATATATGTGTGTGTATATGTTTGCACATACATACATACATACATACATACATACATGCACATGTACATAAACATACATCTGAATGCATGTGTATATGTGTCTATATGCATATATATATATATACACACACACCAAACCACCCTCCATCTAGAATCTAGAATACTACTCATAAGGATGTCCCGCCGTTTAACAGTTTCTGGGGCTTCCGGTGTAGGTTCCTGGGGACTTGAAGGTGCTTGGATTGTCGAGCGAATCCATGAGAGCGTTACCAAACCCCAATATCAGAATTGGGCTACTTTCACGGGATAGCATGACGGGCTTGGAAGAGGTCTGAGGTTCGCAACCAGGTAGGGAATCTTTGAGTTATCCAGGTTCTTCCTCAAAGCCCTCAACCCTAAACACCCTAAGACCCGAAAGCCGCACCCAAAAAACTAAACCTGAAACCGTCAACCCCAAAAGCCCATCTAGAATCTAGTTCAGGGTGTCTACGCCAAAAAGACACACACACGATCACGAACTCGTGTTTCCAATAGCTCAAAGAGGGCCTGCATTGGGTAGGATGAAGGGTTCCAGAGGTATAGCGTCCCGTTTCTTGTGTTTTCCCTTGTCTTCGGAGAGAAGGGGGAGTTGGAGAGCAAGGGCATGGGTGCCATGATTGCTGTTTGGCTTTAGATTGGTGCCTGGGACGCAGCTTGGGGCCGAAAAAGAAGGCTACCTTCGGGTTCCCGAAGTTTTTGGACTAAAACATTGGACAGGCACATTTACCGGGCTAGGCCAGCAACTCCAAAAAACAATTGGCAAATGAGTCCGCAAGGTCTATGGCGTCCATTTACCTCTATGGATGTCCGCTTAAGCCCGGTGCTTGCAGCGGAGGCTATCAATGACCAAATCCAAACAGCTGCACGAGCTTAGGTACCCCTCGACTGCGATACCGGATGCTGCTACTGCCAGTCACTACCAAGATCACCATGAAAAACAAACATATACAGTCACCAATCGTCAAGATGATGGTGATGAGCCCCGCTACGCCCATATCCACTGTCCAACATGAGCTATACTTCATATCATGCCTAAAACTTATATACTGCAAAGCCTAAACCGGTAAACCTAAGGATGGGGAGTGCCTCCGCGACAAACTGCTCTAAGATCATCTCCTGAGCAATCAGGCCCCCAAACAAATGGGCGCGAACATAGCATTGGGTTAGGGTTTAGGGTGGCTTTTCTATGTATACATATATATATACACATATATATATATGTATATACATATGTATGTATATATATATATATGAATACACATGTATATATGTATATGTATATGTATATGTATATGTATATGTATATGTATATGTATGTCCAGCTCTCCCGAATCCAGGAGCCGAGCCAATGGAAGGAGGGCGGGCAAACAGTCGGTTTCGGGTCTAAGGTCTTAGGCTTTAGGGTTTGGACTCTCGCAACTCGGAAAATTTAGGGCTTAGGAACTATTTTTTCCACCCGCCCAGCTGACTAGGAACTATAGTCACTATGGTTTGGGATTTCGACTTTGCGGCTTCGGGTAGCACACCGAGGCAGTTCAGAACCAGATCACTCCCGTTCTAGATTATATTTATACTACCCATCTGCTCTAGACTTGGCAGCGCATGTAAGCCCTTGGCGGTATGCTTGCAATCTGACTTTCAAGATCCTGAGACATAAGAGAGATGCAAGGTCGTCAGTCCTGCGCTTCAGGATCCTGATCGAGCTCTTCCAGCACGCCCCGCGCATATCTGGGAGTTGTCGCAACATGGGACTGCCCTTTAAGGGACGAAAATCGCGCCAAGCTGCACAACACGAATGCCTTTAGGAAGGGGCACCCTTTCGAGAACCCTAATCCGAACAAAGCCCAACAGAAACCCAAAGGACACAGAAGCCTTCAGCTCTACTCAAGCTACGACCCTTCGTCGCAAGCCGCACTACTTCGAAGTCTCCACCTGATCCGACAGCCAACGTTTACAGAGTTTTCCTGGAGTGCCCACCGTGAACCCCATGACGAAGGTCCTGCACCGAAAACCGCAACCTCGCAAACCTCAGAAGCTGAAAACGCGACCTGAAATCCTACCCCAACCCCAAAACCGGATGAGGTTCCGAGTGTGAGCCAAAGACATACGCATTTCCTTTCTTCAAGCGTTTGGGGTCTCTACAGTGCTGCTTTGCACAGACCCATCACTTAGAAACCGCAAAAGTGCGGCAAAACCACCTTCAGTCGCGTTACTGCAACACCCGCGAATTGCACGAGTCAAGGGTATCTGAACTCGAAAGAGAACACATCAGGACGGATGAGGTTGTGTAGAAGTGTAGAATCCGCTTTCATTTTCAGGAGCTCGTACCTGTGCTCGTGAAGTCGCACATATTCCGCCGATACCCCACACGACAAGTAACTGGAACTTAACGTTCCCCAACTAGCTCTGACGCCTCATTGAAAAGCACACGGCCCGCACACCTCGCCGCAAAAGCTCCCAAAACGGGGTTTAGGAAACATCCGCACCCCGAGCACCCAGAGAAGGCAACTCCAAACATGAAGCAATCCCGAAACCTGAAACTTCTCATGTCTCATATCTTCAAGTAGTGAACCCCCAAATTTTCGGAGTCCGACAGCAAGCCTTCGGAAGATTTCGAAGGGAACAGGTCGACCCTGTGGGTCCAGCTTCGTCCGGAAGAGGCGCGAGTATCTCGGAGCGTCGGGGTTTTGATAGGGCCTGGGAGTTTTAAGAAGCAAAAACTAAACACTCCGAAAACCCTAAACCCGAAACCCCTCAACTCGAAATAACCCGGCACCCCCCAAGAAGGGCTTGGACTCTGCGTTAAGGACCTTCGTGTACGGATGGCGCGCGGGAGATGAGAAGATTTAGGATGTGGGGATCAGGACTCTAGGGGTAACGACTCAACGGCAACAACAGCCAGAAGGAACGAACGTGCAATCGTTCCAAATTTATGTGTGCATACTTACATAAACGGAACAGTGCAAACATAAGTATGTACATGGATGGATGGATAGATAGATAAATAAAGAAGGACTTAGACAACTAGGTATAGAGCGGGAGCGATCAGGTTGTCGCTATAGTAGAGCATCGCCTATAGCATATGGCATAGTACACCAGTGCATAAGTGTAAACAAAAACATAGACATGACATAGTGTCTTTGTAAAATATGAGCATGGACTAATTGTGAACCACAACACATGGTACGACATGCCTGGCAAGGCATTATATATTACACTGAGTACCACTGTATTAGTGCAAATCATGCGCGGCTATAGAAAGACAAGTTATTTTCTCTGCTAATAGGCTATAATATATGGTCTAGAAACAAGTACAATCTACTGTCTGAAACTGAAACATATAATGTCACATGTCGTCATATTCAAGTATACGGTGTGTTTCTACATGTTGCCACATGTTGTGATGGTATGCTATGCGACATGATAGCAAGTAATCTGCTATATTCTGTCGTAGTATAGTATACAGAACCACTATATTATGCTATGCCATGCTGCCATCTGCACTCTACATTACCATACTATACTCTACTCTACTCTGCGGTGCAAAGCCTTTCTTCTTTCACGATACACCATGTGGTGATGTACTAGACCATGCCGTTCTACTCCATTCCACACCGGCACTGCCACACCACGCATTTACGAGGCGGTACTGTGCTGCACTGTACTCTATACTACATGTCTTTATGTGCTATACGTGCTATACGTGTTCGTGTAGCCAGGTTGTGCATCTGACTCTTGTCGTATGCATGCATTGAAAGTCAACCTACATGCTCTAGGGAATATCCAATGCCCTATGGGATCATTAAACCTAGGCATACTCAGTTCAAGGCGATATTCTTGCCAGAGGATGTGCCGCCGAACATGCAGAACATGTCGTCTGCGAATTCGTTCGAATGATCCCCGGTTCACTGCAGCCGAAGGCACGTGTCTCGTACCTCTTGCAGCTCCTTGGAAGCGGGTTGTTGAAAAAGAAGCCTTCATATATCCGCCGTCATCCGCCGATGCTCTCACCTAACTACTTGTCAGAAGAAAGTACAGTAGTGTATTGGCTGTGGCAGCGAGGATTCCGGGTTTGTGGCTGCTTTTTTGACAACCATGGCCGGAGGCCAGCAATAACGGCGAACAAATGACAACAGAAAGGACACTGATGAATAAGCCCACTCTGGTAAACGCGTAATTTGTTCAAGTCCTTCGGGTCTGCCGCAACACCTTGCCAAAGTGGGAAGTTCAAGGGTTGGATCACGGAACGCCGGAACAAACGGGTACGCCTTACACCTCCGACACCCGAGCCTCCCCAATCAAAGCCATGAGCCGAAGGACAGCCCACCCCCTTCACGTGTCGGGCGACGAAAGCACCTTTACCATGATGAAGCATGGCGATGCGCTCGTTCAGGGTAATGAGCTCCATCTCCTGTAGCTTCTTAAGACTTTGTTAAGGATGCATATAGCTTTGATCTATTGTTCATGCCTCTTTGTTCGTATATATGTCTGTTGTACTTACTCGGGCGCGGTGCTGGCTTTCGGCAGGGATTGCTTGGAGCTTAGAGTCTTTAGTTTGGGTCTTCGGCTTCAGGAAGCTCAGGGACGTTGCAGCGTTAATGTAGATTGACAGATAAACAGGTAGATTGCAGCAAATACACTCGGACTCACCACTGCTGTGTCGCTTCTGTGCGAACCGCTTTGCTGAAGGTTTTTTGCAAGAAGCCATTCGCTACCCCCCACACAGGCACCCACAACAATGCCGACGAATACGAGAACATCAAAAAAAAAACAGCATCTGAAAATGCGACGGCAAGTTGTGAGATGTTGGCGAACTTCTTTAAATTCAAGTCCTCTCTCTGTGCATATACATGTGCCTGTGCGCGCGAGTGAGTGTGTGTGTGTGTGCTTGTGCGTGTGTCTTCATGCTGTGCGGGTGGGTGGCTCCTGGCATTACCGACTCGAAAAGAATGGCGTCAAGTGAAAAGAGCCAGCAGCCTTGAAATCATGATTGCCCATGAGCTAAAGCTTCTCACCATCACTACATCCAGAAAGACTGTTGCTGCCTTCATTCTCTGTTGCATTGTCGGTAATTATACTGCGTCTGATCACCATGTTTATTTGGCCCTGCTGTTGATATGTTCGTGCTCCGTGCAGTTCCCAGCAGGATCTGCTGACTCTTTTGCACCGTTCTCCTGAAGGAAGCCGTCGCCATTCAAGTCATGCGCCTGCCACGGGCTCTGTATATGTAACATTGTCGGGAGCTTCAGAAGATGAGAGACCCGCCGAAAGGCAAGTGTGCTATTTAGCTTTCCGACACGGGGAGGTGTTTGTTCGGTTGGAACGACAATGAGTTCCGCTGGAAGTGCTGGTACTGATGTTGATGAGGTGTTCGTGGTGGTAGCAACCGGCACTGGTGGTGCTCGTGGTGGCGGGGTGGTGGGATTTCTCTTGGTGGCGGAGGTGGCGGTGGGGACGGTGTATGGCATGATGGGCGGTGATGGCAGTGGTGGCGGTGATGAGGATGTGGATGTACCAGAAGGTGATGGAGCTTCATCGTCGGCATTGCCGAAACCATTGTAAGCTTCGTTACAACGATTGACACCTTCGAGCCTTATAGCCAACATCATCCTGCACAACATGGGCACATGAATACCCAAGACGATTTCATGATTAAAAAGCCACCTTCAACAGTCAGCAGCGTACAACTGCTCAAGAGTACAACCAACAATCGTCAACGGCTCTTTCACACCCATCACGAGCAACATCGCCGTGGGCAGCACCGGTGATTCTCGTAAAATGTCCAAAGTCATCAGCAACAACTTCTGCCACTTCCTTATTATAGCAACTATCATTAACTGTCACAAACAGCGTCGTCGGATAGCTCCGTCAATGTAGGAGACATCAATGCTAGAATGCTGGGCTGTACCACCAAAATGCCACCAGAAGCAAATATCGGAGTCGGTGCCTTGAACAAATCCATGGTCAAAGTTTCTAACCTCAGTGGGCAAGGCTGTCCTGACAAGGGCTTTTCTCCCTGTGTAGCGTTCCAAAGAAAAGAATTGAAGTCTGCGCACAATATCACACACCATAATAACATGTCTTCGGTTGAGATCGCTTACAGCTACTTGAGGCATGACTTAAAGCTATGCGCATGTTTGTGAGCATGTCTGTGTGTGTGTGCGTGTGTTTGTGAGAGGCGTACGTACCAAAACATGTGCATGTAGACACGACTGCGTGTCTGTACATACTTGTGTGGTCTTTTGTGATACTGATACAGACATAATAGACATGTGACAAATTGTGGCCCTACGCAACTACGCATGTCCACCTTGCTGACATTGTGAACTTGTCGCTGATGCAGCTGTCACGCACATACAATGATGCTCACAGTTGGAGAGTCGACGTCGACTCTAGAGTCTGTATCGGCAGAAACCTGAAAATGCGCGTGACTATGCAAATGTGCACGGACATATAATGCACATGTAGACGACATGTTTGTACCTCGTAGATGAAAGGCTCATCACACAGCACTGGCCATACAGCTGCCAACAGAACTGGAAACAGGTGGAAAGCACAAGGCGAGCAAATGTACACGCAGCGGTAAAGTCCAGTACACCATGCTTCGCTTGGACACTCCAAGATGCTGGTAGTTTAATTGGCATGATGTTGGTGCATGAGTAAAAGTATGGTTTCGACAGCATGGAATCTTGCATCTCGAAGCCTAGCCAACCCGCCAAGCTGTTTTGGAAATCAACCTGGGACCTTGGTATCAACTGCGCAAGATCTCGAAGCTGGGACCATGGCCTCAAACGATGGAACACCGCTTTAGAGCAATCCATCCATGCACAGCATACATACACATACGCACATCTGCAACCACACACAGACACACAGACATGCACAGGACATATCTGAGACCACATACACAACTCAACTCGAACACACAGACACGCACAGACACGCAGACAGACAGACAGACAGACAGACGGACAAACTGAACAGATAGCTTGTACACACATGTAGGACATCACTGATGCGCCCGACCTGGAAGGATCAAGCTCCAAAGTCTCTTTGGCGAACTTATCCTTGACAGCTCCGGTGCGAGGGTGTCGAGACATTCTAAACTACAAAACGGTGTTCTTGTCTTCCGTTTGGGTATACGAAGATGATGATGGTGATGATGACGATGAGGCGTCGCCATTGTCAAGACCCACATGTTACAACTGCTGGTTGCGTTGATAGAAGGAATATCTTGCGCATTGCGGGTAGTATGTCTCTTCTCCTTCTCGGATAATCCGTATGGAATACCTCCGCTTAGGCGTGCACTGGGGTGGGAGAAAGGAACGAGACCATGTTAATCCTGAGACGTTGCAGAGGGTCTTGAAGGACACCTGTGACCCCTCATACCGTTCAATTGCACAGTGCCTAGCGATTTCAGAGTTTGGAACCTGCGGCCACTCGTTCTGACAGGGTTGTTGCAAGCCTCAGAGCTATGGTTTTCAACTGAAGGCTTTGGCTACGTCCGTCTGCAGATGTGCTTCTCATGAGCGCAGGGAGCGCTGACTATCAGGTCCAAGGTCGAACCCTGAAACCTTGAGCCGGCAGCCTATGCCGGATCAGCGATGGACATGCATGTGCACATGTATGTAACGCATAGGTATGCAAGTTTGTCAACTATAGTCCTGAGTGATTCTCGGGGATGGTGGCTCGAAACAGGTCTGGCTGGGCTACATGGTTTGCTGAGATTTTGCGAAGGATATGCTTAGGGCCTACTCGAGTTTAGGGTGCCTTCCTGCTTTGAGGAACGAAGACGCCGACTTCCTTGAACGCCGCCCAAAGCCAGAAATACTGTACATGCCTCCTCAAAAACCTACTACCCCCTCCCCCACGTGCCTTAGCTTTTCGCAGCCGCTTCGTTTCCACCTGTCCACTCTCGGCTATCAAGCGTGTTTATCGTCTTTTCTTCGCCAACCACCAAGCTGACTAAGTCGCACCGCAGGGAGTTCGTTCCAACTAAGGCACAGGGAGGATCCCAAGGCAAGTTGAACTCTCCAAGATTGAAGCGGCACAGCTGTTTAGGGTTTGGGTTTGCATCTTGAAATCGCTATGCGGATGAATGAATCCAGCACACAGGTGGGCACACGGCACATTGTGACACGTTCTTGCGAATTGGGCGGCATCCAAGACCGTGGGGGGATTGATTTCTGCTATCTTGACAGATTGTGTGCTGCAGTGGGTGTTCAGAGATTGCGAATACATCTCACGACACGCTTCGTGCAGAATGCATGCGGACTTGTGCAACATGATCATCATCTTTGTCACGAAGATGTAGGCGCTACTTGTGCGGCTGGCAATTGTAACATGCGAGACATCACTGAGGCAACCCAGAAACGGAATGTTCATGCCAGACTCGAACCGTCTTGTTTCGTTCAGTCAACACAACACTGAATTCGCACCTTCGTGCTCCCTCACCTTATTCGAGTCGCCTCAAGGCGAACGGCTTCCAACTGCATCAGATGATATTTAATAATGACTACTTCCCGGCACCGAAGCCCATCCAAGAGAGGCCTGCCCATGCGTATCCAGGCAAAAGATCCAATCTGCTGCGTCGATGGTCGTGCATGCTGTGCAGCTGGAAAATGCGCCTGTCTAGGCAAGAAGCTGCTGTGCGAATCTAGCTGACCTCGAGCAGCGCTTAGGGATGGTAACTTTGGGAGGCTGGGCTTGCAGTTTAGGGCCAACACAGCATGAAGTCTAGCAGACTCTCGGCCGAACAGACCGTGCCGGGACAGCATGCGAAGGAACCCGGATCACAAAACCTCTCAGCACTGGACGAATTCGGCCGAACTACCGTTTAGAGCTTCGGGTTTAGGGTGCAACCCTTGTCTCTTCAACCCCCTTTTCCTCCCAATCCCCAGTCTTATATAAGTCCGAAGTCGCAAGCATCCCACAGACCTCTGTGATCATAGCCAACACAGGAATCCTAGGTTCGTGGCATACATGAACTGCATCCTGCCAAGAGCGAGGAGTCAGTCCAAGCTCAGACTGCCCAGCCCCTAAACGCCTAAGCCTTTCTTTAGAGCTCTTCTCTGTCCTCTACACATGCGAACCCTCAACGAGAAATAGCGCGGGACTTTAAAGCTGTCTTCCTAACCCGGAACACTGCACGCACCTGCAGTAGAAGCCTATAAACCCGATAATATAGTCCCAAGCCCCAAAAACGGCACGCGCATCTCAACACGAAAGGAGACTTCCGAGTTCGCACCTTGCTGCGAGCACAGGTTGGCACCCATCCTGCGCGAGGCTCAGTGGACTTAGGAGGTTGGAGGATACCTAGACTAGACCTTATCATGTAGGTTTAGGATTGCAGGAGTATCTTTCTTAGGTTACCTTAGTTTCTTATGTAGGGTCTTAAACATACGCACAACTTCTCCAACACATAGTGTTACATTCCAGGGTCTAGGTAGGTCTGCAGGTGCAGGGGCAGAACGTCTAGGGTAAGCTATGGGTTGAAGGTTTAGATCTGGGCCTAGGGTGTGTATTCTCTTTAGACCGTGAACCATACAGCCGAAGGATGCTAGTTGAGGGCTTTCAGATCACAGGGTTGAAGAGTGTAGGGCTGTAAGGTTTAAGGGCTTGCTTCCCTTCCCACTCGTTTCAGGTCTAGAGTCCAGGGTTGCAGGTGTTAGACCTTGTAACTCTACGCCCAACCTACCAACCTAAGTCCCCTGAGGCTTGCTGCAAAGCCTAGCCTGGATGAGCGAGTGAGCTAGCAGCTCTGGCTGGGGAGACGTGCCGCGGCTTTAGGGAGTAGTTTTCGACTCGCATGCTAAGTAGCATGTAGGGCTGAGTTGACTGGGGTTGAAAGTTTGGTCTGGGGTGCCTAGGGATTTGTCACGCAGGCTTCTGCATTCACACGTTGACACTTGGTGACCCCCCCAACGGTAGCAGCAACAATGCTAAAGAAAACCCTTAACCCTGAATCCCCTTGCTACACATCACCTGTCTGCGAGCGGACCGTGTTGCATTCTTACAATCCTGACACCGAACCTGACGTTAGGAGATGTTAGGAGTCGTGGCATCCTACCTGAGTGAGGCCCGGTCATGAATCCGCCTTGCCTGGTCGCCGCCCTCGCCGGCGGAACGACCAGGGATGGTGCCCCGGCAACCAAAAGCTACTACTTGAAGGCCGGCGACAACAAGAAGCAGATGTACCTGCGCAGTCAAAGGACGCTTAAACCTGAAGGGCGGATTGCATAGCATCCCGTGGCACCGATCAGTGTGCTCAGCTCTCCAACCCATGCTCTGGCCTATGTATGTGCTCACGTCTCTATGTACGTATGTATGTAAGTAGATAAGCATGTATGCATGCACTATGTTTATACATGTGGATTTGTTTGTTTGTTAAATTTATTTGTACATATATATATATGTATGCATATGCATATGCATATGCATATGCATATGTATATGTATATGTATATGTATATATATATATGGATATATATATATATACACACATGGTTGTACGAACATCTGTATCTACAGGTACATGTAGGTCGACCCTTCGTCCATACCATAGACATATACATACATGCATACATCCAATCCATACAAACATACATACACACTTCCATGCACACAAACCTACGTGCTTAAACACAGAGGTACATGCACCCATGCATGTCGGCATGTATGCATGTATACATGGGTACCTATGTGTATACATAGCATTATATAACTCTAGATTACTCCAGCATCGTTGTAGGTAGAGTGGGAACAATTCGCGATTGAGACACCTGTTTGGGGCAACTCACTTGGTTTAGGGCAGGTTCCTGTGCTGTTTAACCTTTAACTCAAAGGACAGCTGTGGTAGACGGCCCAACCTGACGTTTTGTAACTGCGGAGCAGCTCAGGCCAAGTGCATACTGGGCTAAGCTGGCAGCAGCAGCTGGAAAGTGCCAATCAGTTCAAGCTCCTGGTTCCTCTGCTGCATCCACATAATGACATGGTGCTATATTATATAGGGCTGCACGCGGTTCTGCTAGGCTTGCCATGGTCTAAAAGGACACGGGTCCGAAGCTTTGGAGGGCAGCACACACTCTAGTCGCAACACGTTCAATGACAAACTTATAGAACTTGGTTTGGAGCAGGGGGAGCTTGACTGGTGGGCGGGAGAGTTAGTCTGCACATCAGCAGCGCGACCGAAACCAAGCAAGTTAAGTGTTTCACAGCCGCAACATTTAATCAGGGTTTAAGGTTGGGTAGTTCGTGACATTTGGGATGCCACGTGCAAGGGAAGCAGGGTTTAGCGGTCCGGGCTGTCCAGGCAGTGCTCACCTAAAGGGCGTGGAGGGTTCCGACAACTCCAGCACTGTAGCCTTCCTCTTAGAGGAAGGCTTTCAATTTTCTGGAACTTGCCCGCCGGCATCGTAGCGGACTGACTGCCGAAAGCCCGTTGTCTCCCAACAAGCCCATGAGCTTCACTGGTAGAACATATTGTAGTACCATATGTATATATATATATATTTTTTTCTACTCGATTAATTATACTACACTATATTTTACTGTACTATGTTACACTACATTATTTGATACTATACTATGTTGTATTATCTTCCTAGTCCTAGCCCCAAAGGCCGACTCACTCACTCGCGCTGAGTAGCTTTCCAAATGCGCCACCTGCAAGGCAGGAAGCACTGGTACAGGATACAGTTTTGGTCGAGAACAAGGGGTTTAGAGATTAGGATCCNNCCCCCCCCCAAAAAAAAAAAACAATAGTGATCAGTGAGCTTGGAGAGTTCAATCCCTCCAAGAGTTCAACCTTTTCCTCACTGCATCTTTTTCGCGAGCCTGAGGGCAGGAGCCTGCCGAAGCACCAGCAGTTTTCCCCTGCGCCTGTCTTACATTTGTCACATTGCTCCTCCTGCGAGGAAAGCTGGCTATCGCACTAACCAGAAACAATCGGATCCTCTGTAAGAAGCCCGCGATGCCCCGAAACGCTCCTCCCTGGTCGAATCTGAGTAGTCCTTTAAATATAGTATCATATCATATTTACATAGGGTCCCGAATCGCCCATCAGCTGGAGCTGTAGGGAACATCGCCGTGCCCCAGTGCCCTCTTGCCATGGCCCAGTCGAAACTGGGAATATGGGCACGCAATGAGCCAGAGGACGGCCCTTTTTTTCCGACTGCTTGTCGTGCTACCCTGTTCTTCCGACCCAGGCCGCGGTGGATCGTGTAGTGTTAGATCTTCCAGGTCGGGGTGACATATCCTTGCGTGAGCTGAGATTGCGGGTACATAGGCTCACTGGCACAGACCTGGCTGCACGAAAGGATGACATCAAACGGATGGCAGAGATTTCTGTGCTTACTTTAGCACAGGATTCTTGGCATGCTAGCGCTCCCGGGAACTCATGCTGCATTGACATGTTGTCTCAGGATTCGGATTCTGTTGATCGAAGGCGAGAGCTTATCCTCTCTCTGAGTGACATCAGTGATGAGACCTGTCGCCTTTCAGCAGCAGTATGGGAGAGATCACTGCAGAGTTGGTCAAGGATGGACTGGTAGTGCTCGAGCACACGGATGGGACCACTGTGCACGACAGTGCGGCACTGAACGATGATTTTCGAAAGAATTGCCTGTTGCCAGTCGCTGCTCAGTTGAAGGTAAGCTTCACTGGTGGGTTTGTGGTTGCAGTAGGGTGAAAGCCCGTAGCTGCACTTGGCTTCGGAGTCTTGTACATGCTATGCCGAAGTGCGGCGCGTCCGTCATTGCTTCTTGATTTTGGTTTTGGTTGCGATGTAGTGAAGAGACGGTTTTTCGGACCAAAGGTACGGCCGAGTTAATCTTCTCACGACCGCATAACCTGAGTTACGTAGCAGATTTCTGCTCCGGGGATGGGCATCTCGTGCTATGATTATGCGGACATCCTTGAGTGCAAACTGCTCCCAAAGCAGTTTGCATTATTTGTGCTGTAGGAGCGTTCGACATGGATCCTCAGCCTCACGAAAGAAAATCATATAACGTGATACGACAGAATATGATACTAGCTTTTCATGTACTATAAAAAATAATACTACTGAAGCTCAGACCCTCAACTCTGGGCGGCCTTCCGGCTTTCTTCTCTCCAGGGCGGCCCATATCCTGAGCCAAAGCCCCCCCCCCCCTCCGACATCCCCAAATGAGATGGGTTTAGGGTTTATTTAGGGTTCAGGGACCAATGAAGACGAACGCTGTCTGGGGCCGCCTACACTTCCCACAGGGTGTCTTCGCTTGCGCGCAAGACGCTGCAAGGTCCTTCAATCAGTTCACAGCCGACTGAGTTTTGATCTTTTCAAGCTGGGGGCTGATGTGGAGGAGGCAAAGTCCGAACAGGAAACTTTTAGGGAACCTGGCGAATTTGAGAAGCAGGTCTTGGAAATGAATGCAAGCTTGAGGCCCTCCAGCCTAGGATCCCGAAGCCGGAGCCCTAAACCCCGAGTCCCGGTCTTTCCGAAACATCCCGAGGTCCCGACAGGAAAAGTAAAGGCACACCCAAAGCACCAGTGAAGGCACCTCATCCGTGTGGGGTTGTATGATAACCCCGTATTAAAATCCTTATCCCTGGATTCCTGTTATCGTTCTTTTGTATTCTTATCGTCTTTTTTCAAAAAATGTGCATAGTTTATCTTACAACAGCATTGGTACTCATGC
>CAJNJA010006707.1:0-13167 GCA_905231915.1 Symbiodinium necroappetens
TCGGAAGCACAGCGCACAGCAAACCCCTCTGAAGAAACCTCCTGAAGAAGTCTGAAGCACAGGAAACCTCGTGTACAGATGCGCGCCGCGCTCCAACTACTTTGAAAGATGCGAGGGAAGGATAATGTTACAAAAGAGGATATTGAGGAGTGTTTTAGGAAGAACGTTGAAGAGGAACGAAAACCTCGCGGGGAAAATTCATTCGTAGCTCCACATAGTTTCTTTGAGTTTCAGCTGGATTTATTCTTTATTCGTAAAAAAAACTCAAAGCGACAAAAATTTAGAATAGGTTTAGCTTAAACTGATGTGTTTAGTAAATATGCTACTGTTATGCCTATTAAGAGTACAGAACCGGCAGATGTATTAGCGGGAATAATGGAAGGACTACACCAAATGGGCGATAAACCGAAGATGTTTTACAGTGACGAGGTGGGAAACTTGAAATACATAGAACAAGAGGGCATCCAGCTTTTGCGGAGCGTTTTATAAGAACATATAAAGATATGTTGTTTCAGAGGGTTGAAGCAGATGTGAAGAAAGGAAAACAAAATATGCAGTGGATAGATTAAAATTCAGCGACTAAAATGACCCCATTAGAGGCACAGAAACAGAGAAATGAATCTGAAAAAGTTGAGTATATCATGACAAGCGAAGTGTAACCCGATGTAGAGGTAGGCGATACTGTTAAGATAATGCGAAAAAAGGGATTAGCAAAAAAGAGCGCACTTCACATTGGGTGAGAACCCCGCAGAAAGTTATATGAATAGATAAGAAGTTAGGACAATAAATTACTATTATTTATAGAGAACGATGATACGAGACGTTATTTACGCCACGAGCTGCTCAAGGTGTAAGAACTTCTTACCTTCTTGTTGTGCTCCTGAATTTACGTCTTCTTTTTTTGTCGCTTTGCTGTTTTTTTGGTTTGGTGCTTTGTAGTCTGTTTTCCAGCAAGTGTCGATTGTTGTTGACTGGAAAAACCGAAGTTACAACATAGCCCGCAAGAGAACTTTACGAGAAGAGTTTGAGAATGCCGATACTTGCATTCTTATGCCCAGATAACTGCCGGTGTTGTTTGTTGCAGGCATTTGCTGCACGAACAGCCCGGAATGCAAGGAGCCAAAGTGGGGCGTGGCGTGAGCCAGACCTCGCGCTTTACCTGAGACCTGACCTAAGCATAACGAATGACGATCACGGTTTAGGGTTGAAGGCTCGGGGTTTAAGGCTTAGGGTTCGCGCTCCACAGCTGCCAAAATAAAACCTCCTGCCTACACAAAACCTTAAGCCTTAAGCCCGAACCCCCGATGAGTGCGAAACATGTGGAAGTGGTTGAACGCCGGCGGGATGAACCTGCCATGAGAACTGCATGAAGGGAACTGTTTTTCGTTCATTGCAAAGCAATCAGCGATTGGCAAGCTGAGCTCGTTCCGCACGCACGAGTTTTCATACTCCAACGCTGACCGCAGGAGCAAGTGCTGACGCGCATCTACGACCTGACAAACTGTGGGAGCACAAACATGCTGCAAGCTGCAGTGACACACACAGTGACAATGGTCATCAGTACAGCAGTCTTTGTCACCACGTTGTCTCCCAACTTTTCCAATCTCTTGTTGATGCTAGCAAGGTCCTTGCTGATGCTCTGAAAAGTCACGTCGTTTATTCTGTTGTAGTTCGTGAATGAGGGCAGCGCCAATAGTCGTCAACACGAACTGGAAGGCATTCCGCCAGAGGCCATCAACGTCCATCCCCGCAGCAGGTGGCGGTGGCTGCGCACCTACATCTGCGATTGCATGTCCAGGCAGGATAGTAGCGACAGCCAGCGGAGCAACTGTGGCGATATCCTTACTCTTTGCGGTGGGACAAAGAGCACTGCCCCAGTCCCCGGAAGGACCAGGCACGCAACTACCCGCAACCTCTTTCGGTTGTTCATACTGCCGAATTGGCAATGCTAGCTGTTGAAAACGGCTGCAGCCCGGATGATGAGCTCCATGACTCACACAGCATCCGTTCACAAAGCTTCAATACTGAGCCCTTAAACAAGCATGGCAAACGGTCTCATTCGTGAAGTGCTCGGTGTAGTGGCGAAATGTTTTGGATTTTGCGGGAATGGTGAGAGTTTGGGAGGTGCTTTGTGTATTGGATTGTTTAAGGTTTTGGTTAAGGATTATGTATTGGATGAGGTTAAGGATTTGGGCGGATGATTTGGTTGAGGGTTTGTGGTTCGAGGTGGGTTTAGGATACCGTTTTAGAATGGTGGAAAAAGCA
Source organism: Symbiodinium necroappetens (assembly GCA_905231915.1). Taxonomy (NCBI): domain Eukaryota; class Dinophyceae; order Suessiales; family Symbiodiniaceae; genus Symbiodinium; species Symbiodinium necroappetens. Next base: position 2,266 of record CAJNJA010006707.1, read on the forward strand.
TATGGGCAGTTTTCTCTGAGGGGAGAATTTCCCAGTTCAGGTTAGGTTATGGGTCTGGGTGGTTGCTATGGTTTAGGGTTATGTATTGGATGAGGTTATGGGTTTGGGTGGTGGCTGTGGTTTGGGGGTCTGGTGTGAGGTGGGTTTTAGGATACTGCTTTAGAATGGTGGTAAAAGTGTAGGGTGGGGTATAGGTGAGGGCGTCGGGATAAACTGGAAAATGACCCCTACTAGCTCAAAGAACCCGGGACTCCAAAGTGCCAAGTCGTCGGGACGAGCCTGCGAAAAGGAGCAACGCCCAAAGCTCGCAGTTCAAACACACACACACACACACACACGGGCAGAGAGGGAGCGAGAGAGAGAGAGAAAACAATAAACACACAGAGCAAAGGGGGGTTGGGATTTGGGGGTTCCGCGGTCATGGCCGCAGACACCCCGACTAAACCCTAAACCTCCCCTTCAGACCCTTCGGAACTCTGCCTTTGCCCTCCCGAGCGCAAGTCGAACATGAACTCCGCGGGGGGCTCGCGGAAGCCCTTCTTGAAGTCCTATCATGGTGGTGGTGGTGGTGGTGGTGGTATGTGGTGATCAGGATAGTGATCACGAGTGCTGCTGTGGCTGTGATAATGGCTGGTTCTGGTGTTCTCGAAGCTCCTTTGCTCCATCATCGTGTTAATCTTCTCCATGCAGTGTTTCGCACCGACTGTGTTCTAGTGCAGAAGCTCAGCGGGCATATGTGGACGCTAACTTGTCAGGTGCGACTTCTTGAGTTCTGTGGCTTTTCGGGTCTGAATCGCAGGTTCCCATGCCTGCGGCCTTCGTCTGTTGGGGCCTTTCTTGGAGCGGCCTTCTCCGAAGCAAAAGGTAGCAAAGAAACTCGGCAGTGGCTGCCCTAGCTATCTTTCCCAGCGGATTCCTATGCTCAGGCCTTCCGAGCCTCCGACAACAACGTGGCTGAGAACTACCAGAACAATAATTACAGTGTAGAATTCCAGAAAAACAATTGCAATATCACAATTCCGGAACAACAGGAACAACGAGATAAGAATACCAGAAACCCTAAACATTTAAACCCCTAAACCCTAAACCCTAAACCATCAGTTCTGGTGGTGAGGCTCTTATGGCACCGGCCTGTCGGGCTGAGAATGCTCTTAAGACCGGGCTCCAAAGATCAAGTCTATGATGGCCTGCTATGGTTTATTATAGTAGTATATTATAGTAGTAGATTATAGTAGTACATTATGGTAGTATATTCTAGTAGTATATCATAGTATACTGCAAGTATCTTGTAGAATGTTATAGTAGCTAGACTATATTGCAGTATAGTTATACAGATTATACTCCATGTCGGAGGCACCCTTGGCTTCTTTTGGGAACCCCGCGAGAACCGCGCCTTTCCCATTTCGATTCAAGCTTAGACTTTGGGTTTAAAGCTTGGTTTCGGGTTTAGCCTCCTGTGGGCTACTAAAAAGACCCGCCTGGGCTTAGGGTTTAGGGCTTATAGGAATTACGGCTTGGGGTTTAGGTTTTAAAGTGCTAACAACGTCGTCAGAAAGAAAGCCGCCACTCTGTGTTGCCAATACGAAACCCGAGCGCCAAGTGAAACAAGAACCGCAAGCAGTGCGGGTAGTAGCGGGTTGAAGAAATGTGATCAACCGCCAGAGTGGTATTTCTCTTGCTCCAGTTGCAGTGATTCTCCCACCTTCGCTCGTCTGCCACTGTCACCGTCACCGGCACCACCGTCATGAAGATTTCTTCAGAAAATCCTACTGCTGACGGCAAGCAGCTGGTCTAGAGGCTTTGGGATTTGGAACCGTCCTGGTCGAGCAGGATGTATGTATCTCTTCCAGTCCCGTCCTTGGCTTGGCGAGAAACCGTTTGCACATCTTCTTATGGCATATTATGACAGAATATGGTATATTCTAGTATATTATGGTACACTATAAGACATTATAGTAGTAAACACAATAAGTCACACAAAGCCTTCGTGGAAGTTGCCATGCCAAGCACGCAACTTACGACACGACACGCCTGTGCCAGCCGAGCTATACTATACGATGCTCTGCTATGCTATGCTATACCAACATATAACCAGAATATGCCAAAATAAACACAGCTTCTGCCATGATGCAGATGATTGTCACCGTGAGTGCAGTGATTCGCAACATGTTGATACTGGGGCCGATGATGAGGGTGATGATAGTGATGACGACGACCAAGTCGACAAGGACGATGGTGCTGCGCTGATGATGATGATGAAGATGATGAGGATGATGATGATATAGTGCTTCGCTATACGGAGATGAATTGTAACTGATGCTGTTCGGCATGGTGTAGACCTTACATACATTCTCAATGTCATGATGGTCGCAAAAACCCCCCGGGTGTGCTGAAACACTGCTCCGAAACGTCGCATGGAAAGGAACAGGAGACAACCCATGTGGCTACGGTGTTCCTTCATCCCATCCAGACTTCTGCCGGCCAGCCCTGTTGCATGCGACACTTCGTGTGGGAAATGTACAACGCCGACAATATGAATAATGTACTATAACATAGTCTTATATTATAGTATGTTATCGTATGGAGGGAGATGCAAGCTTTGCCTGACGGAAACCACCAACTCTCAAGGCGATGAATCAGCAATCGATCCCTCGGATTTGTGGGCATAGGATGCAACTGCGAAGCCCTGAACACCCCGATGCTTGAGGATGCAAGAACTCGCCCAAAGTTTCAGGAAGCTCAAGTTCGACATGTCGCAAAGGGCTTGGCGGAAGGGCCTTTGCCGGCCCCTGTAACTAGAAAAGTATGGGTGCGTCCAGCAAGTCTTCCGGAGCCCTCTGCAAACTTCAATAGGGCAGCTGCCGAAATTGCAAGAAGCAATATATATATATAATAAATATTATATATATATATGAGCAGATAGAACTCAGCATGTCTCCTCTGCTTGATTGTGTCATGCTCTCAACCACGGCTTCAGGTCGGATAAGAATCAGAAGCGAAACAGCATGCAGCCACGATCATTACCACAATCACGACCTTCCCCAGCACCGTCACCACAACAACAGCAGCAACGACGACAAGAAGATGATTAACTTTAACAGTCTGATAATCAGCCCAGGCACAGAAACAAACACCGGTGTGATGCGCGTTACCATCCTGATCTTGCTGGTTGCAGCCTCGGGCTCAGTCGCATCATGCTCTAAACGAGTCGCGTTGTCTCAGCATGTCTGGCGAACTGATGGTGATGCAGCTATCATTAACGACTCAGAGTGCGCAGCTCCGCCTCCAAAGTCAGCAGAAGATGGGAATCCCGGAAAGTGGTGGGTGTTGAGCAGAGAGCTCTGACAGCCAGAGCTATGATACTGCCAGGAAATCGGCATCAAAGCAATCCGGACGGCAAGCAGACCGCAGACCCAATAAGCCTGAGGGCAGTACCACGGCACGAAATCTAAGCAGTGACCATACTGCTGGAGACAATTCCTACGGTGGGAAAAGCTGCGGGCGGCACGGCGACGTCGCAAGAGATCACAAGCGCATCCATAGCTTTCAGAGTCAGAATACCATAAGGGAGGATCCCAACAACTGTATCTGAATCAGCTGCAATTCCGAAGCAGCAATTCTGCATCCATCGTTCTTGAGCGTTGTTGCTGATATCTCGATATGCTTTACTGTACTATAACATACATACTATACTATAGTATGCTATACTATACTGTAGTACACTCTACTGTGCTATACTCTACTATGCTATACTATACTCTGTTGCTGCAGCGCCGGTGTCGGTGCCGACCAGCCCGTCCCGATGTCCCTCAGCCTTTGGCTTCAGAACAAGTTTTTGGGTAGTTCTCTACATTGGCGGCCGTGGTCACCGATGTCGCGCAGGTTACCAGTTGATGTCATCGTCGTCGTCACCGCGGTCGTTGCTGATACTGTGGCAGATGCTGCTTCGATTGTGGGTCTTTGTGTCTTCGGTGTGCTGGTGGTGGCGGTGGTGGTGGTGGCTGCGGCGGCGTGTGGTGGTCGTGGTCTTTACGATCGCTGTTCAATGATCCTGCGCCCAATCGGAAGGATCGTCAGAGAGTGCTGCCGTTTTACTCGCTTTACCTCGGAGCAAATCCTCGCGGTGACTTGCGTCGCGGCTGGCGGGCCGTCTGCACATTGGCAGGCCTTGGTCCCATGTAACGACATATAATGTACATGCCGGCCATGGGGCTGAAACCAGGACTGGCTCTATCTCCCCCGCTTGCGAGCAAAGCACAGCAACGCCAGCAGGTCGCGGACCATGGAGGCGGCGATTTTGCAGCTGCTCGCCTCCTGAAACAACATTAGGCGACGACATGTTCCAAGGCGCCCTGTCCTGTTGTTCGTGGCCCCTTGTCGCAAGCAAGATGCGCGGCTAGATGCTGCCGAGCATCTCCCGAAACTTTCACCGACAGCGGCTTGCCAGTGCCTGGCCCACCAAGGAGCGAAACCTCTGCTCCGCCTTAGCTTCTGCAAAAAAGCAGGCGCCTTCCGGTTATTCTTGGCCGGTGCTTGTGCATCTCAAGATCCCAACATGAGGCTGCGCCGAACAGCATTCCATCACGGAACCTTGAAACTTGCCTCCAAGCTGCTGTTCTGCTGAATCCATTTCAAATTCGATTGATGTTTCCCCCCAGCAACTCTCTTTGTAGTTGCTCGGAGGTTTTGCCCATGTGGCACGCGGAAGATTGATTCCTGAAACTCCCGTCCAACTACTAGGTTCTAGGAGGTTCTAACACTCGTGCGAGGCGCACACGAACACACTCTTTCACTGCGAATGGTAGCGTATGCTGGTGTTGGAGTCATAAAGCATCGCTTGAGTTGCACCTTGCGCCAGGCCAAGCCTATTTTCATACTAGACGACGGACCTGCTCAAAAGGTTTTAGACCACGAAACTTCTTGAGAGAGATTCACCTAGTGTCATCGTCATCCTCGTCCTCATCTACTCTACATAATCGTCATCATCCTCATTCTCCCCCTTTGTCCTCGTCAGCATCATCACTGTGTAGTCGTCACCCTAACTGTCGCCACTCGAATTTCAGGAGAACCCTCCTCATCGCCACTGTTCTCCTCAACCGATCCTTGCCCCAATGCCTGCAACGTGAGCGAGAACCTGTCTTTCATGCAGGTCTGGCGTCCTGGTGCCCTTTCTTCTCCTCATTGCGGCTTTCCGCTCGCAACGAACGTAGCGCCACCAGAGCAGCACTGAGCTTTGCCTCCTCTCGCGAGGATGCTGGTGCACCTTGAGAAACAGATAGAAACAGGAGAGATCTACCGGTAGCAGATCTAACGAACAAGAGGGATTTAGCGGAGAGGAGCCTGAACAAAAACCTGGCTGCCGTGCCTGCATAAGCCGTTCCAGCAACGGCCACCCTCGCATGGTGCACACCGTCGGTCTCCGCCAACGAGTACTCCACCAGCGGCGGAACGAAGCTGGAGTCCAGCAGGAACTCCCTCAGAGTCACCTGTGCTACATGAGTGCAGGCCCCGGTCCGCAGCGAAACGTTCAACTAGCACATGCTAGCACGAGCTCGCCTTCCTTGGAGGGCGGCCCAACATCGCCGCTGCAGCTTCCAGCTGCCCATGCGCCCTTTGCATGGCCTTGACCTAGCTCGCGCGAATTTTTTTTGCCACAAGTGGAGCTCGCAGGGGCTTCGTGGTGAGGCCTGATCCGCGAGGAAGGTCATCTCAGTGGAGCCTGCAACTGCAGCTCTCTAGCCCGATCTGTCTGCACCTGTGAACCTTCTGGGCATGACGACGTGACCTCTGGGAATAAGTGTGTTCGTGCTGAGGGTTGCAACCAAGTGTGCATGGTGCGCATGTCGGCTCTATCACAGCTGGCCCCACTGACGGTGAGGACATGTCTGATGAATTCGAAGGCAAGCCCACCAATCTCAACCTCTCCAGACTACAGCACGTGCCTGAGCTTTGAAAGGCCAGTGCCAACAGCGCCAAGGCGGCTGCAAGCACCTCACGCTTGGCGATGAGGATTGGGATGCCAAAGCGTTGGGGTTTCACGGTTTCTACTTTGAAGCCTGAAGAACCAGAACAAAACCTGCGAAGCTCTCCTGGTGCAAATTCAAGGTGCGATGTGCAGCCAGTATATGCTGACTATTTAAAGGCATGCAGATTTGAGCCCAAGACAAGGAACAGGTCTTTCGTGCTACCTTTGCAACGCACGATTATAAGACCGTTGAGTTTTTACTTGAAAGCGCTTCCGCGGCTAGAAGGGCCTGCCAGCGTTTTGTCTTTTGTTGCATAGGCTTCACTGCGGTATCCAGCTTCGTAGGTGCGGGGCTGACTTCAAAGGCCACACTCACAGCTGCAGTTGCCATTGAAAGAGAGACACTGCAAGCAGTCCTTGCCATGATTGTGCGACGACTTGGAGCTGAGGCCTCCGCTAGCCGGAAGATCTGGCGGCGACTTCTCTGCCGCAACGTCGCCATGCCGACTACACACTACGAAAAGACTTGCAAGATCAAGCCGCGCAATGCTGTCTTTGGGGGTCAGACTTGGCAACACCTACGGGCCGCCGTCACTCTAGCTTTGAGCACGCTGGAACAGAGGTGAGCAGGTCTTCGCGAAAAATCGGGTAGCAAATCCACGTAAACTTGCCGCGGAAGCGTACCAGCGAGTTAATTCTCATAATGTGCCAACACTTTGGCGTTCAATGGGAAGGATCGTCAGAGAGTGCTGCCATTTTGCTCGCCTCACATCGGAGCAAATCCTCGCGGTGACTTGCGTCGCGGCTGGCGGCACGTCTGCACATTGGCAGGCCTTGGTTCCATGTAGCGAGATGTGTCCATGCCGGCCATGGGGCTGAAACTTCATGCAGCTACCAGGACTGGCTCAATCTCTCCTGTTTGCGAGCAAAGCACAGCAACGCCAGCGGGTCACGGACCATGGAGGCGGCGATTTTGCAGCTGCTCGCTTCCTGAAACAACATTAGGCGCCGACATGTTCCAAGCCGCCCTGTTGTTCGTGTCCCCTTTGTCGCAAGCAAGATGCGCGGCTAGATGCAGCCGAGCATCTCCCGAAACTTTCACGGAAAGCGGCTTGCCAGTGCCTGGCCCACCAAGGAGCGAAACCTCTGCCCCGCCTTAGCTTCTGCAGAAAAGCGGGCGCCTTCCGGTTATTGTTGGCCGGTGCTTGCGCATCTCAAGATCCCAACATGAGGCTGCTGAGACTTGCCTCCAAGCTGCTGTTCTGCTGAATCCACTTCAAATTGGATTCATGTTTCCCCCCAGCAACTCTCTTTGTAGTCGACCTGAGGTTTTGCCCACGTGGCACGCGGAAGATTGATTCCTGGGCTTCAACAGCAGCAAAACTCCCGTCAAACTACTAGGTTCTAGGAGGTTCTAACACACACTCTTTCACTGCGAATGGTAGCGTATGCTGGTGCTGGAGTCTTAAAGCATCGCTTGAGTTGCACCTTGCACTAGGCCAAGCCCATTTTCATGCGGGATGACGGACCTGCTCAAAAGTTTTTAGACCACGAAACTTCTTGAGAGAGATTCACCCAACGTCATCGTCATCCTCGTCCTCATCTACTCTACATAATCGTCATCTTCCTCATCCTCCCCCTTTGTCCTCGTCAGTATGCTCACTGTGTAATCGTCACCAGTATTGTCGCCACTCGAATTTCAGGAGAACCCTCCTCATCGCCACTATTCTCCTCAACCGATCCTTGCCACAATGCCTGCAACGTGAGCGAGAACCTGTCCTGCATGCAGGCCTGGCGTCCTGGTGCCCTTTCTTCTCCTCATTGCGACTCTCCGCTCGCAGGGAACGCAGCGCCACCAGCGCAGCACTTAGATCTCTCCTGTTTTCGCAAGATGCACCAGCACTTCGCGAGAGGAGGCAAAGCTAAGTGCNNGCACTTAGCTTTGCCTCCTCTCGCGAGGATGCTGGTGCACCTTGCGAAAACAGGAGAGATCTACTGGTAGCAAATCTAAAACGAACAAGAGAGACTTAGCGGAGAGGAGCCTGAACAAAAACCTGGCTGCCGTGCCCGCATAAGCCACTCCAGCGATGGCCACCCTTGCATGGTGCACACCGTCGGTCTTTTCGACCGTATACTCCACCAACGGCGGAACGAAGCTGGAGTCCAGCAGGAACTCCCTCAGAGTCACCTGTGCTACACGAATGCAGGCCCCGGTCCGCAGCGATACATTCAACTAGCACAGACTAGCACGAGCTCGCCTTCCTTGGAGGGCAGCCCAACATCGCCGCTCAGCTTCCAGCTGCCCATGCGCCCTTTGCATGGCCTTGGCCTCGCTCACGCGAATTTTGTACCACAAGTGGAGAGCACTTCTGGTGCTCACGGGGGCTTCGTGGTGAGGCCTGATCCGCGAGGAAGGCCTGCATCTCCGTGGCATGACCTCTGGCAATAAAGTGTGTTCGCGCTGAGGTTGCAACCAAGTGTGCATGGTGCGCATCTCGGCTCTATCACAGCTGGCCCAGCTGACGGTAAGGACATGTCTGCCGAAGGCAAGCCCGCCAATCTCAACCTCTCCAGACCACAGCACATGCCTGAGCTTTGAAAGGCAAGTGCCAACAGCGCCAAGGCGGCTGCAAGCACCTCACGCTTGGCGATGAGGATTGGGATGCCAAAGCGTTGGGGTTTCACGGTTTCTACTTTGAAGCCTGAAGAACCAGAACAAAACCTGCGAAGCTTTCCTGGTGCAAAACTCAAGGTGCGATGTGCAGCCAGTATATGCCGACTATTTAAAGGCATGCAGATCTGAGCCCAAGACAAGGAACAGGTCTTTTGTGCTACCTTTGGAAGCACGATTATAAGACCGTTGAGTTTGTACTGAAAGCGGCTGCAGCTACAAGGGCCTGCCAGCGTTTTGTCTTTTGCTTTACTGTAAGGCTTTAAGCTTCACTGCAGCATCCAGAATCCAGCGGTCGTACGGTGGGGTGCTGACTTCAAAGGCCGCACTCACAGCTGCAGTTACCCGTGGAAGAGAGACACTGCAAGCAGTCCTTGCCATGATTGTTCGACGACTTGGAGCTGAGGCCTCTGCTAGACGGAAGAGCTGGCGGCCACTTCTCTGCCGCAACGTCGCCATGCCGACTATACGCTGCCAAAAGACTTGCAAGATCAAGCCACGCACATGAGCAGAAGCTTCATCGCGAAAAGCTTCCCATGTATCCGATGCTTGCTGTCTTGGCGGGTCAGACTTCGCAACACTGACAGGCCGCCGTCACTCTAGATTTGAGCACGCTGGAACAGCGGTGGGCAGATCTTCACAGCAAACCGTATGGCAAATATAAGTAAACTCGCCATGGCCTGCTACAGTAGCGACTCATAACGTGCCAACACTTTCACGACCGGACTTTCGCTTCCAACCAGCGCGACTACTAAATGCAACCGGACGGGACTCGAACACATTTTTGCCGTCTCACCACTGGACGTGGCTACTCGCTTCAGGGTGAAACCTTCAACCTGCACTGGTTGTGCGAGCTGTGTGAGACTTTATGCATGGCACCGAAGGCCACCGCCGACGATGTGCTCGAGGAGCGGGTCCTTCAGAAACACGCCCAGCTGAAGGGGAGAGTTCGGGCAGCTGGCAGGCTATTTCATGTGCTGTCTCTTGTGATGGAACAAGCAAGCTTGTCTTCTTCAGCTTCTGAAGTCTGCCGCACCTCAGTGCTCCGACATCATCATCGTGACCTTACTTCCAGTGGAGATTCGGGCATAACTGCCGCTGAATTCGTACTCTCAAAGCTGTCATGGGAGTTCAGTCTCGCATCACCTGGCAGTCTGAGCCCCAGCATATTCATCGTACCTGAAGAAGCCATCGACGCACTCCTGAGCGAGACGAGCTGGAAGTAGGCGAGACTCGTTACAGGGGTGGTGCCTGGGCACATCCACCTTCGTATTGTGAAGGTAAAGTGTTTTACAGAGCTCTGACGGCTTCTCCTTCTAGACGCAGCCAGCTGAACCTCCTGTCCGAAGACTCTGAAATCTCCAGCTGCATGCTCTGTCACCACCGAACTTGAGAGCCCAGTGGCAATCATGCTGAACAAACCTCATAATCTTATAAGGTTTGTTATGTATTGCAGTGTTAGTGTATGTATATATATATATACACATACCCTAACACTGTAATACATAGATTTCGCAAAGTTGTCCAAATCAGCCAGGCCGCGATCTGCGCAACCAGGTTCTTGGCCTCCTCGGCCGTCAGCTTCTCCCTCCCGTAGACCTGGGGAAAGCTCGCGGTTCAGGGTTTGGGTAGGCTGTAGGGAAAGCTTGAGGCTTTCAGTAGGGATGTAGGATTTGGGAGTTCTAGGACATTATGGGTTTAGGTTTTAGGGTGTAGGATATGACAGGAGAGAGCGAGTTGAATGCGTTCTCGGTCTCAGGCTTGCAAGTTTACTGTAGGGGCCTTTATAGTTAGAATAGGGTTTTGGGGTATATTATACTACAATCATCATAAGGAACCCNNAAAAAAGTATAGGCAATTATTTAGGCACCTACATTACGGCATTTGCCTCTGAAACAATCATGACGCTTTCAATGAAACGCTAGGCTAACAACATGATGAAGGATAATGGCGATTAGGGCAATGATCCTGATGATAATGGATGGCAGCAGTGTCTTCGAGGAAAACGCAATATGTTATGGCGCCCAAGCTATACAATACAACAGCACCTGAAGGTAGAATGAGGGCAGGCTTCCTCCTAGGGATGTCGAGGGCAGTACCATCGAACTGATCCACAACGTTTGACAGATACGGGATCCCTCGCCGGGTCGAATTTGATGTCCCTCCTTGACTGTCGTCAACGCTAACTGCCCAAAGCCCGTCGAAATTCACGGTTCGTCGGTGCCTGCAGGGCATGCTCCAGGTCTTTGACACGGATGCAGCCGTC
>CAJNJA010006708.1:0-14025 GCA_905231915.1 Symbiodinium necroappetens
CCCTTAACCCTAAACCCTAAACCCTAAACCCCTAAACCCTAAACCCGAAACCTGGCCGGGCCTGGGCCGGCGCTACGAATCCGCTCCCTACACCCCAAACCCTAAGCCCCAAGCCCTATAAGCCCTAAACCCTAGATAAGCCCTACGCCCTAGAAGCCCTAAACCCTATAAGCCCTAAGCCCTAAACCCTGTGAGGCCGAAGCCCCAAACCCTATAAGCCCCAAACCCTAAACTTTCCTAAACCTTATCGGTTTAGGGTTTAGGGTTTAGGGTTATAAGCACTAAGCCCAATACCAATCCCGCACGCCACTCCCGGTGAGGTCTGGGCGACACCGCTCCCCGAGCCTCCGGACGACATCTCCAATCCAGGGGATGGGTACCAGCCCTTGTGTTCGCAGGCGGCTGTGACGAGAGGTTTAGGGTTTAGGACTTATAGGTCCGGATTGCCCTAAACCCTAAACCCTTGGAGTTTAGACTGCGGGATTTTGACTTTCTGGTTTGGGGCTTGAGGCTTTGATTGCAGGTTGCTCAAGGCGAAGGTTCGAAAAAGAGGGGGGGTTGAATAGATACGGTTGATGATATAAATCCTGCATTGCCCCATAGTTCGGAATATATCATAATTCCCATAGTTCAGGGTCCTTAAGGTAATGCAGGATTTATATCATCAACAGTAGTACCGATATTCCCTTGAACCCGGTTTAGGGCTTAGGGTTTAGGGTTTAGGTCCCCTGCCCCTAAAGTCCATACCGCAAGCTTTAGAGCTTGGCATCTGTTCTACATCCTCCGTTTTGACAGCCCTGAAGTTCTGCATGACGTTGAGACAGCTTCTCACTGTGGGTTTCACTTTGTAAGAGCCTTTATGGAAGCTTTGTAATAGTAGAACTGCTTTTAAAAGAATCTTTCTCAGAACCCTTAAAGGAACCTCGAAAGTTGTTGGAGTCTTGAAACAAAAAGCCCATATCGTCCCTATGTACCAATACCACGATATGCCCCAAAACACGACTCTAACTAAACGTATAAGGATCGCGTCGTGTTGTCTTGACCAACCGCGGCTTGCTCCACAGCTCTGTGTCATCTGATTGTATTCTGCCTGCCTTGTGTGTTCCGTTATTCGGTGCATACCAAACGTGCCGATTCAGATTGTAGGACATTGTAGGACTTTCAACCCTAAGCCCTACTCCTTGAACCCTAAACCCTAAACCCGGTCCTTAACCATAAACCCTAAGCCTAATCCTAAACCCTGAACCCCAAATCTTAAACCCTAAACCCCAAGCCCTAAACCTTAAAACCTAAAACCTAAACCCCTACAAGCCCTAAACCCAAAAGCCGCTGAACCTTTCGGGCCTTGAAGTGCCAGTCGGAGGTTTGGACGGGCTCCCATGCAGGACATTTTCAGGTGGGTAGTTCCCGTTATAGGAGCCTTATAGAAGGTCTATATACCTTGTAGAAGCCTTATAGAAGCCCTATACCCGGAGGTTCGAAGGACTCATAGACTGAGGCGTTTGAGGGGTTAGGGTTCAGGGTTTAGGGCCCAAAGACCATAGGATGTAGGGGTTGTTGGTTTGGTGAATTTTGAATTTTAGGGCACCAGATGAAACCCTAAAGCTTGCTGGCTATGCCTGGTGAGGCAGTTCGCGCCGGCAACAGCACCATCATGTGCTTCCGCACTCAAAACTTCAACGTCTCCCAACTGGGAGCCCAGCCCAACGTTTATGCAGCTTGTCAGCGCACGTGTGGGGGCTCTAGGAGTGTAGGTCGAGCATCGAGTTAGGCCTTAGGGTTATTGTTTGTTGAGTCCCACGTGCAGATGGCGTCTAGGCTGCAGGGCCCTAAGCAAGACAAGGCAATGAAGGGCCTGCAACTACTTGGAGCGACAGCTAGCTACGCGCCCATGCAGGCTGTTCCCTAACCACTTGCATGAGTTGGGGCGTAACTACATAACTCAATCTGTAGCCGCGACGTTAACTTGACTGTGCCGACCGGTTTGTTTGCTCTCGGCGTTTATTGCGCTTCTCTTTTGAGGTCAAGATATTCAGTCAAATCAGCTACAGGTATATGCTGTCAAGCGAGCACATGAATCGACACGTTAGGTTCAGGCTGAACAAGTGTACAAACCGCACAAGCCGTGCAGACTTCATGGGATACATGCACAAACGTACAAGCAGTAAGTGCGCAATGCATCTAGTGGCGCGCATGTAACGTGCATATATGTGCATACTTTCGCAACACACATATGTACATACATGCATGAGCGCATGCCTGCATACCTACATAAGTATATCCATGCACGCAGGCACACGTACATACACGCAGAACACAGTGTCACAGTCAGACAGACAGGCAGGGCAGGCACACGACGTATGCAGTGCCCCTATGAAAGAGTTTGCCGACTTGAGGGTTCTAGTCACAAAGGGCTTGTAGAATTAGAGCTTATGCCTGAGCACCCTGAAACCCTAACTATAGAATTAGAGCTTATCCCTGGGCACCTTGAAACCCTAAACCCTAAACCCTAAACTTGAGGATCTATGTAAGGAAATCATAGTCAGGAACTGGGTTCTCAGCTGTTTGGGCCAGATTCCGGCGCCCATCCGAGTCCTGGAAGGTAGATTGCAGGGCCGCCTTGAACAAAGAAGGCTTCTAGAAGTGTTCGGAGGATTTCCGGGTTTAGGGTTTAGAATAGTTACAAGATCTTTCCGGCAGGTTCCTTGGTCTAGCTAAACTGTTCCATAATAGACCCGAAAAGTTTCTTCAACTTATGAAGGGCCCTACAAAATTAGATAGTGAGACCTCCGACGCCAGCCCGGTAGGAATTAGGGTTCAGGGTTTAGGGTTTAGGATATTTTTCGTGAGCTCTCGGGGTTTGGGGGTTTAGGGTAAGGAGCCCCGCAAACCGAGGAAGCCTTTGTCCGGAAACTGAACTCCGGAAGGTTTTTGGTACCCAAGAAAGACCCTACTGTAGGGCCCTCAGACCTAAACCTAAACCCTAAACCCTACTAGGGCCCTCAGACCTCAACCTAAACCCTGAACCCTAAACCCTAAACCGTACTAGGGCCCTAAGACCTCAACCTAAACCCTGAACCCTAAACCCTAAACCCTACTAGGCACTACCGGGGCCCTAACACTCTGAACCCCAAACCCTAAACCCTACTAGGGCCCTAAGACCTAAGCCTAAACCCTGAACCCTAAACCCTAAACCGTACTAGGGCCCTAAGACCTAAACCTTAAGGTCCAGAGTGGTCCTGACGCGACGTCCTCGAACGTCGTCACGGGTGGCCTTCAGATCACGCAGCCGCGGATCGCAACGACTCTCGGGCTTCGCGTTATTTGGGTTTAGGGATCTTTAGGGTTCAGGGATCTTTAGGGTTTAGGGTTTAGAGTTGAGGGTTTAGGGATCTTGAGGGTTTAGGGATCTTTAGGGTTATTTAGGGATATTTAGGGTTTAGGGATCTTTAGGGTTTAGGGATCCTTAGGGTTTAGTAGAGTTTAGGGATCTTTAGGGTTGAGGGATCTCTAGGGTTTAGGGATCTTTAGGGTTTAGAACTGTAGTTTACGATTTGGGGTTAGCTTGAGCCCTTGGTGGATAGAGGAGGGCAGGGTCGAGGACACGGGGTTCATGAGTTTCAGTTTCGGGCCTGTTGTATTCTTCGACCAGTTTGGATTGTTTGGAGCGCCCTAACCCCTAAACCCTAAACCCTTAAACCCTAAACCCACTCAATCCCGGGACTCTCAAGCCTCCCGGCTTCTCCGCTCACAGTGCTCATTCCGGGGAGTTCTTGCAGTGTCCAGTTTCCAGCTTCCGGTTCACCGAGTGGTCACAATAAGAAATTATATCTACGGCTTGTGACGATGATGACGGTGCTGATTGTGCGTCGCAGCTATGGGAGGCCGATGCAAAGATTGGTGATTACTGATTGCAACGACGGTGAGGATAACGATAACGGTGGTTGTGATGATGTTGAAAGTCTTGTGGCTGATCATGGTGATTTTCATAAGATGAGATATTCATAACATGTTATGAAAGTCATGAATCTGAAGGACAAAATGGTTTCAGGTATGAGGTGTCATTATCTTATCGCTCCAGAGGTCGCTACCATTCCATGCCCGATTGCCCCTTCAAAGCCTCCGTGACGTAAACTCTTTCGGGAAGCAGTAATAAAGAACCATAACACACCATAACCCCAAACCACAAACCTCGGTTAACAGCCGGCACTGAACTAACATAGCTTGCATCTCACAAAAATAACTTGGAATAGAAGCCGACAGCCTGCGAATATCTTACCCCGATACTTTGCAACACGTTAAACCTGACGCCCTAAATACACAAAACTCCCAAATCTATTGAAACTCGACCTAGCCTTCCTCGACCCCTTTCTTTCAATCTCCCTTACATAGGAGTCCTAAGCCACTCCCCTCGACCCTCCAATTTCCTTCGATATATAAGTTCGTTTCACCCTAAACCCTAAACCCAAAACCCTATTCGAACCAAGAAGTCTGCCCAACATAGGGCTTCAGGGTATTCCCATGAGGGGGAACCATGAGGGCTCTATCAACCCTAAACCCTCAACATCTCCGGCACGAGGATCACTCGCAGCCACGAGTTCGAAGTCGGTGACCTCGAAGCCCCTTGGGGTTTTGGGTTCGGGGTTTGGGGTTTAGGGGTTTAGGGTTTCGGGGTTTAGGGGTTTAGGGTTTTGGGGTTTAGGGGTTCAAGGACTTTTTCGAGCTTGGGGTTTCGGGTGTGGGGGTTTATTATGTGTAGGGTGGCCCAAAGGAGTACCATTACTATTTCGGGGGCTCCTCATTATAGATAGAGAATGATAATATACCCCCAAACCCTATTCCAAACATTCAGGCCCCTGGATCAGAGCTTTGGGGGTTCGAGTTTTGGGGTTTCGGATTTGGGGTTTGGGGTCGTTTTAGAGCTTAGGTTTCCGAGTTAGGGTTTGAGGTAGGCTCAATGCTTCCAGTTTTAGGTGTCGCGGGTATAGCGCCTATAGGGCTTGTTGTTTAAGGTTTAAGGTTTAGGGGTAATAGGGTTTATAGAGTTTAGTTAGGGCTCAAGGTTTGGGAATTTTAGGTATTAGGGCAAGGTTGCCGGGTTTGGGGTTGCGTAGTTTTGTTGTTCTTTCTTTCTATTTGTTTGCATCCTCGTTTCAGGGCTCCTTGGGCGTTGCAGGGACCAAGTGTGAGCAGCTTTTATTTGTAGAAGCCTCAATAACTACCTGTATGATTCTTCAGGGTTCATAGCATATTATAACCATACTACCACGTACACCAAAACCCCATTCCAATCATCAAGGCCCCCGCCCGAAAGCATAAAGCCATTCTGTAAACTTATAAATCCTTTGCCCCTGTGCTGGAAAACGGTTGAGGTCACTATCACAGGCGAGAACTTCGGTACCAGGGCCAACGGAAACATGGCGCCCCGGCAGTCAAAGTTTTCTAGGGGGGTTTGTAAAGCAAATGCCCGTGAGGAACTCACCCAAACCCCCAAAAGCCAGACCCTAAACCTTATGCCCAAAGTCTTGAGCCTTTAGTTTGCAAAAAGCAAAGCAAAACCCTACCTAACGCTCCAAAACAAGATCTCAACCCTCAACCCCAAACCCGTGAACCTAAGCCCCTAAACAGCGCAGACCCTAAACCCTGAAGCCCAAACCCCTAAACCCAAACCCTTAAACCCCTAAACAGCCTAAACCCTAAAGCCTGAACCCAACCTCCCCTGACCAAGATCACAACACCCAGAACCTCCGACCGCCGTGGCCCAGACCCTCCACCCTACAACACCCTGAATCCTAGGGGTGATGATATGAATCCTGCATTACCTTAAAGACCCTAAGCTGTGGGAATTATGGTATGTTCCTTATTATGGGTAATGCAGGGTTTATATCATCAACCGTAGGGTTTAGGGTTTTAGGTTTTTGCGGTTTTTGTTTTTTGGGGTTTTGGGGTTTTGGGTTTAGTGGTTTAGGGTTCCCCAGTAGTACCCTTCTACCCTTATTATTAGGGGGCTACTGGGGAACATATGTGGGTCGGAGTAATTATGCCAAGATTGCTTCTAGTTGTACCGGAACTCTAATTCGAGTCCATAGGCAACTAGGGTTTAAGGTTTAGGGCTTAAAGTTTAGGGTTTAGGGCTTAGGGTTTAGGGCAACCATAATCTATGCCGAAACCCTACCCTAAACCCTAAACTCGAATCTGTCACCCACTTGCCCTCGCGAGTATCCCCGAACCAAACCGGTTCAAGTCCCCCAACCAGGGCTCTACGAATCCCATCCCTAAGCCCTAAGCCCCTAAGTAGTTCCTTTTTTATGGTTGATATTTAAAGAATCCTATAAGGTAATCCCAGAAAGGAACTACTTAGGGGCCTATGGGTAAACCCTAGGCCCTAAACCCTTAAAGCATAAACAGAGACCCTAACACCCCGTTAATTAAGGAGTAAATAAGTTGAATCCTTTTAGGGGTTCCTGCCAAAGTTGAAGGGATCGTCGTTAATTAAAAAGTAAAAGGTGCGTTGGAGTCTTTGGGAAGCCCTAGCTTTCGGAGTAACTGGCGCTTACGGTTTAGGGTTTTGGGTTTGGGTTTAGGGTTTAGAAAATGGGTTTGTTCAGGGGTTAGGGTACTAGCACTGGTAACCCCCCTGACAAGTTCTTCATATGACAGGCTTTGCTGCAACATTCACTCCCCAAGCCGTGTTCAAGCTGTGAGCGCCTGTACCCTGAACGCATAAGCCCCAAACCCTCAACCCTCAAGAAATAGATGCAATGGAACTTGTTTGTCTTCACAACCACAGCCCAGCCCAGCCCGGCCCAGCTCGAAATTCGGTCAAAGCACTTCGCTCCGAAGTTATTGACACCCAACTTAAACCCCTAAACCTTGAAGCCATTAAACCCACAGTCCTAGACCCTAAACCCCGAACCCTAAGCCCTAAACCCAAAGCCTAGAAGAGCTAAGCCCTAAACCCTCAACCCTAAACCAAAGAACCCTATAGATCCCTTTAAGGAACCCTAAAGAGCACGCAACAAAACACCCTAAACCCTAAGCCCTAAACCCTGCACCCCTAAACCCTAACCCCGGCCCGCCTATAACCGCTATAACCCCTATAACCCCTATAACCCCTAAACCCCAAACCCTAAACCAAAAAAAGGAACTCCATAGATCCCTTTAAGGAACCCTAAGCCCAAACCCCTAAACCCATTAAACCCTAAACCCTAAAAAAGGTGGTTCTGGTGGAGACCTTCGGAGCCCAGACGCAGTCGGTACCGGACCTGCCGCTTTTCTCTCATCAGCTTGGCGGTTCTTGGGTAGTTCTAAGTAGGGTTCCTTTTAAGGGTGTCTTTAAAGGGTTCTATAGGGTTTAGGGTTTAGGGGCAGTTATAAGTAGGCTTCCTTTAAGGGTTTAAAGAGTTCTTTTGTGTTTTTTTCGGGTTTAGGGTTTAGGGTTTAGGGATAGTTACAAGTAGGGTAAGAGTTCCCTAATATGGGTTATAAGTCGTAAGTATAGTTATCCTGCTTACAGCCCTACTTGTAACTACCCATGAACCTCCAAGAAGAGTTTTTGAGGGTTTTGGGTTTTCAGGGGTTCCTTTAAGGGTTCCTGCAAGGGCGCTTATTTAAGGCGTAACTTCCTTCGGGCTTTGTCAGGGTTTAGGATTGAGGCTTGTATTGGGGATTAGGCTTCTTTAAAGTTATATTCAGTGCGTCAGGGTTTTGCTTCTTTCGGGCGTACTTAGCATTGTGAGGTTAGGATCTTTCAAACTTAATACCTAAACCCTAAATCCTAAACCGTACTTAAGGTTTAGGGTTTGCTGTAGGGTTTTAGGGTTCAGGCTGAGGAGCTTTCACAGCTTTGTGTGGGTTCTTTAATGTTGTATACGGGTCGATTTAGGGTTTAGGGTTTAGGTTTTACAAAGGGGTTTGTGGTTTCGGGCTGGCTTCGGATTTCAATTTTTCAGGTTCAGGGTCGAGGGTGTATGGTTGCGGATTTTCTACAAGAAAGGCCAGAAAGCTGGAACGACGTTACCCTCATGCCCGTAAGGTGAAAAAGTATAAGGGGTCCTAGCACAAAGCCCATGTTCCAACTTTCTGGGGTTAGCTGTATGGTGGCACCCTAAACCCCAAAAGCCTAAAGCCCTAAACCGTAAAACCCTGAACCCCTAACCCTAAACCCTAAAACCCCTAAAACCCCTAAAGCCCTAAAACCCTAAGACCCTAAACCCTAAAACCCCCAAAGCCCCTAAAACCCTAAGACCCTAAGACCCCAAAGTGGTAAAGTTGAGGGTCCCCGGTCGAACTTACGAGTTCATGAAGGCTTTGGTCGGGCACAAACAGAGCCTCTTTCCCTCAACCCTAAGCTCTTATAGCATCCTTTAAAAGGGTTTAGGGTTTAGGGTTGAGGGTTTAGGGGTTTAGGGTTTAGGGTTGAGGGTTTAGGGGTTTAGGGTTTAGGGGAACCCCTTCAAGGGAACCCTTTAACCGTAAGGAACCCTTGAAAGGCCGTGACTTTGGGTATCTAGAAGTCGATGGGTTTGCAGCTTTACGGTTGGGATTTTAGCATTAAGTTTTGAAGCGGTTAGGGTTTAGGGTTCAGGGTTTACCCATAGGCCCCGAGGTAGTTCCTTTTTGTGGTTTATATTTAGAATCCTATAAGGTAATCCCAAAATGGAGCTGCTTGGGGGCCTATGGGTAGGCACCAAGCCTCAAGCCCTAAACCCATGAATATTTTTTCAAGGAAGTGATCGCAAGAGTCATCGCCATAACCGTTAGAAAGCCGATTTTGAGGTTTTGGGTTGTAAGCTTTGCGCCACATCGACCCTTTGTGAAACCTTTTACCCGACCGCATACGACCGTCTAGCACCGTTCTTTGTGGAGACCTTTGCTCCTAAAGCCGTTGTCAAAGCCGGCCCAACCCTTAGAATCTAAAGCCAACACCCTATAGATTAGAAATTGTAAAGGGCTTGGATACTTACAGTGCCATCACTTTAAAGTCACTTTAATTAATTAGTCTTTTTCTTGGAAGCCTCGCTTTTGAACCCTAAACCCTCTCAACCACCTTGCCCTCAAAAGGCAGTTGGCCGACGAACTCGGGATGCCCACCCACTTCAAGAGCTGCGAAGTGATCTCCCATACGGACCACAAAGGGTATCGGAGGGATCTGTTCGCGCAGCTGCCGGTTTAGGGTTTAGGGCCTTCGCAAATGAAGCGTAAACCTAGCGTTCCGTTGAAGGGTTTCTGTGAGGATTCCAGAATGGTTTAGCCTGGGTTTAGGGGATCGGCATATCGGACAATCGCAGGCAGACCAGCAGTACCCACATGCCCTTTTACTTCTGGGGTCCTGACTAGTAGGGGAAGATGGTACCCCTAAACCCCTAAACTCCTAAACCCCTAAACGCCTATAACCCCTAAACCCCTAAAACCCCTAAACTCCGAAACCCCTAATTTCCTATAACCCCTAAACCCCGAAACCCCTAAACCCCTAAACTCCTAAACTCCTAAACCCCTAAGCCCTAGATCCTAACCCTCTGAGCCTGTCTTCATCCTCAAGCAAGAACGATAGGGCCCTTCATGACTCCCTTAAGCACTGGGGGAAGCTGAGGTTCCAAACCTACCCTGTAGGGCTCCTACCAATTCTATTCTATATAGGGTTTTTATTAATAAAAGGGACCCCAAAAGGGACCCTAATTTAGAGACCCTAATTTAGAGAACTACCCATATGGGGCTTGTAATAGCAAGAAGTAGAATAGAAGAACTTGCCAAAAACACGTAGATGGTGGTAGTTTAAGGTGGAGCTTAAAGCACTCCGCGCCGGAGGCCCTCAACCCCAGAAGCCATAGAGCGGGATTAGGGCTATAGGGTTTAGGGTTCAGGGTTTAGGGTTTAGGGGTTTAGGGTTTAGGGTTCAGGGTGTAGGGTGTTTAGGGGATTTAGGGTTTAGGGTGTTTAGGGTTTAGGCTTTCAGCTTTCCAAACCTAAAGCACGACGTTTGCCAGGACACGGAAGTCAAAGTCCTCTGCAAGGCCGCGCATGGGGGTCTGATAGCTTAGGGTTTAGGGTTCAGGGTTTAGGGTTTAGGGGTTTTGGGTTCAGGGTTTAGGCTTCAGGGTTTAGGGTTTAGGGTTGTGTTGGTGTGTTTCTCCTGCAGTCAGATCTTTTTTAAAGGTTTTACAAGGCCGAATAAGTTTTTCCTCAAGGGCCTATGAGGATACCTGCATACCTATCATAATCCTGAGCGAGAAGGACCTAAGGAGGTCTGTTAATCATGGGTCCACTTTCCCACCCTAAATCGTGCCCCATAACCCTTGCCTAAACCGAAAAACCTAAAACTAAACCCCGAAACCCTAAACCCCTAAACCCTTAACCGAAAACCCCAAAACCTAAACCCTAAACCCTTAAAGCCTCAACCTCAAACCCTTAAACCCTAAACCGAAAACCCTAAAACCTAAACCCTGAAGCCTGAACCCCTCCTCCAACCCCACCTGCCCTCCCATGGTAGTCCCAAATGGATCCTTTTGTTAATAGGGGTGGCGTACAAAATTCGGGATCCAACAAGGGGCCCTAACTTCGAGAACTACCCATAGAGTACCCGAGTAGAAACCCTATAGATACCCTTATAGATCCCTTTATTAAGGACCCCTAAAAAACGGCTAGAGACGAAGCTTCATCCTATTGGCCTTGAAACGCCAAACCCCGACCTTACACTACCCAACACCCTACTTTTTCGTAGGGTCCCCTACAAGTTCTCCATTGCGGCTTTAACAGCAAGAACTTAAGAAAAGTTGGGTGGTGGTTTATCTTTTCTACTAACAAGAAGTAGAACATAAGAACTTACAACAAGTCGGTTGTGGTTTTTGTCAGGATTTTGGGTTGAAGGTTTAGGGTTTAGGGTGTTTAGGGTTCAGGGTGTGCTATGACTTCATCGTTCAAACCCATAGAAAGGTCGGATCTTTGGTTAAGGTAAGCTGAACCTCCCCGCGCCGCTAACCCTGAACCGTAAACCGCCAAACCCTAAACCCTCAGTACCTAAACTTCATGCAAAACCTAAACCCTAAATACCTAAACCCTAAACCCAAAATACCTAACCCCCGAACCCTAAACCCTAATCACCTAGATCCTAAATACCCAGAACCTAACCCCCCCCGAGCGTACCGAAGCCGCGAAGCCAAAGCCCGCACCTAGAGCCCAATACCCTTCAATTCAAAAGTATATACCTTAAACCAAAAAGGTGGCTTCATATTATCATTTAAGCTATGTTCCGTAGTTAAAGGGGGCTTCATATGATCATTTAAGCTATGTTCCTTAGTTAAAGGGGGCTTCACATCATCATTTAAGCTATGCTCCTTAGTTAAAGGGTATTGGGCTCTCTGGGAACCGGGAGGCCGACAGCGAGAGCATTTTCGGGGCTGAAGTTTCGAGCGGCCGCTGGGCATTGGTTTACCAGGGCTTCAGGGTTTCCAGGGTTCAGGGCTTTAGGGGTTTAGGGTTCCTTAAAGGGATCTACAGAGTTCCTCAAGGGGGTTTAGGGGTTAGGGTTTAGGGGTTTAGGGTTTAAGGCGTTTGGGGTTTTGGGGTTTGGGGCTTAGGGTTTAGGCTTTAGGCCTTTCGGGGTTTAGGGGTTTTGGGGTTTGGGGGTTTAGGCTTTAGGGCTTTGGGGGTCTGGGGCTTAGGATTCAGCACCAGCAACAACAATCACAAACGAATTGGAAATAGTCTTAGTCATAGCATATGCAACGGAAGTGAAAATGAAGTACGAGCTTCCGTAGTAGCAAAAGGATTCCATTGGGCTCCAGTTGTAATTATGCTAGTAGCTGAATTGCTTTTTGGGATAGTATGATCCCTTATAGAACTGAAAGTGTACAGTTCTTTGTGCTTATGAACCCAGCAACTAAGTAACTAAGTAAGTCATGGGGTTACATTTTTATCTGGCTAGTAACCCACTATCAAAGTATCCGGAGCCCGGCGAATTGGCAATACGGTTGATGATCTAAATCCTGCATAACCCATAATATGGAAAATATCATAATTCCCATAGTTCAGGGTCCTTTAGGGTAAAGAAGGATTTATATCATCAACAGTAACAGCCACAGTAAAGCCTGAAGCAGCCGAGACACGGGTTCGAGAGGGAACACCGGAGCCGCGACAAGGCTACTGCCTTTGCAACCTTGCAAGACGCGGATGTACGGCGTAGGAATGTTGAGGGTTGAGGTTTGGGGTTTGGGGTCTTTGGGACATTCTACGCTTTCCCTTTCTGGGGTTAAGAGCATCTCCTTTGCGAATAGTTGTTCATAGGCTTTTCATGGTCAACCTAGTGAAAGAGGTTCTGCCTGGAGGGTTGGTGAGCTGGAGGAGAAGCGATGCCAGCAGGAGTCGAAGGCTACAGGCCGGCAGGCCAGCACATGCCCTCGCAGGCGATCGGGCTACTCGCCGGGAACGGCAACATTCATGCAGTCGTCAACCCCAGCAGGCAGACGATGGGCCAGCTGCATGCCGCCCAGATTTAGGGTTTAGGGTTTAGGCTCCATCTCCATTGTGCTGATTTTGGGCCATCAGGATGCGCTAGCAGACTGAAGGACAGCGCACTGCTTTCGCTTCGTCTTGACGCCGGTCGAGCGTGTCGGAGTTTTGTTTGGCTACAGTGAGAATGACAATAGTCATCGTCATTTCTTGTATCGACAAAGGAATTAACAGCAATAATGCTATGACCATTTAGCCGGAACATGATGACAAGACAGCTGCTGTAGAGCATCTGACCCCCGGTTGCGCAACACAAGACTTTAGTCTACTAGGCTTCCGGATTGTCTGGTCCAGGTCTATCTGTTGTAAGTGTTTTGCAGTAGGAAACACAACAGGAGGCACGGTTTTCCAAATTAATTGCCCTCCACACCTGAACCCTAAGGCACATCCCTCCATTGAATAGTAGCCCCTTACCCTTAAAACCCTAACCCACAATCGCTCAGACTCGTATATCGAGACCCCTATGGTACGGTTCCCTAGAGAGCTGGTTTGGAGAAGAACCGTATATCCCTGAAGCTTTAAAAAACCTTAAACCCTATACACTCCAGCCCCCAAACCTTGAACCCTAAACCCTCGCTCGCTCAGAATACTACAACGACCCTGACCCTCAAGCTCTAGACCCGAAACCCTCATAAACCCTAGGCCCTAGACCCTGAGCCCTGCCCTAAAGAGTCGCGCCTCAGAATACTACAACGAGACGGTGGAGGTGGATGAAGGCAGCCGACGACTGCAGGAAACGAATGAGCCGGTAGACCTTGCGAGGAGCCTTGTCCTGTACATGACGGGCGTTTCGGGTTTAGGGTTTAGGGGTTTAGGGTTTAGGTCGTTTAGAATACTTCGGTTGATGATACAACTCCTGCATTACCCGTAGAGGACCCTAAAACTATGGGAATTATGCTATATATTTCTTCTGATGGGTAGTGCAGGATTTATATCATCAACCGTTTCTCAGGATGAATCAGGACTAAATGTGTTTTGGGCCTAGGGCTTGAGCTTTAGGGTTGAGGGTTTGGGGCTGCAAGAATTGAAGTGGTTTGCGCAATTTTGTAAGTTCAGGTGTGTATGGTTTAGGGTTTGGGGTGTATTATGGGAGTTTTTTTGCAGGAATCTCCAATCTGTTGTAAGGGTTTTGTAAGGGCGGGCGTTTACAAAGAGGCTAGGACGGTTTTACGCACAACGATGGCAGGCACTATTTGGCCCTGCTCGGGCTGTGGGGTTGTGATCGAGGGTTTGGAGTTTCGGCTTTGGGGGTTTTGTTGCAAGGGTTTTGGATTTGGGGCTTAGGGTTTAGTTTTTTTGGATTTGGGCGTGGGGTTTGGAATTTTTTCCACGACTCGAAGTGACGAGTCCCCTGAGCGTCCGGGATAGTTGGACTCGAGCTTGGTAACGGGTATATATCAGATGAGGAGTACCTATCGACCAGGCCCTTCTTTGATCTGCGTACCTATATCTTTGTAGACTAGTAGAAGACACCGCAGAATTCAAGGGCCAGTCGCAAGAAACCCTAAACCCTAAACC
>CAJNJA010006709.1:0-43505 GCA_905231915.1 Symbiodinium necroappetens
CGTTGTCGAAATCCCGGTCGCAATCTCCAGAATTCAAAATATTAAAAATTGTTTCAATTTTTAAAATTTTTCAAATTTTCAATAACGGAAATTTTGAAAATTTTAAATATTTAAAATTTTTACATTTGTTAATTTTTCAATAAAGGAAATTTTGAAAATGTTAAATATTTAAAATTTTCAAAATTGTTAAAATTTTCAATAAAGGAAATTTTGAAAATTTTAAATATTTAAAATTAAAAGTTTTAATTAAATTTGTGCAAGTTTTAAAATTTTTAATTTAAAATTTAAATCGTTGTCGAAATCCCGGTCGAAATTTTAAATATTTACAATTTTTAAAATTTTTAATATTTTCAATAAAGGAAATTTTGAAAATTTTAAAATTTCTAGAATTTTTAAAATTTTCAAAATTTTCAATAAAGGAAATTTTGAAAATTTTACATATTTAAAAAAATTTTAAAATTTTGAAATTTAAATCGTTGTCAGATCCCGGTCCCATTCTCCAGAACCTGGACTTAGATATTTAACATTTTCAAGGTTTCCTTTATTTAAAAAATTACAAAATTTACAAATTTTAAATATTTGAAAGTTTCAATATTTTCGTTAACGAAATTTTTAAAAATATCACCAAATATATATTTAAATTTGCAATATTTAACATATGGTTGATCACAAGAAACGGCCTCGTCAATCAAATACTGTGAAAGGTGAAAGTCATTAAGGGAGTTTTCACAGCATCCGATACACCAAGTGGCGTCCCAATCACGACATATCAGACGCAGCCATTCCCCCTGTAGACGCTCAATTCCACAAGCGCTCGTTGGAGACACACATACGTGGCATCATTGCGTTTTACGGGAATTCCCTCTTGCTTGCTGGATCGATGCGATTCCACAAGCACCCGTTCGAGACACACCAGTCACATCACGGCACATCAAAACCAGAATTTCAGAAAAGCATTGTTGCTTCAAGGTGCCTGTGCTGCACGTAGCTCTGAAGAGGAAGGTCGTGTTCTCAGCACACTCGAGCCATTGAGTTTTCAGAAAAGGGCCTTAAGCACTATTGCTTCAAAGGTCCCAGTGACTTTCCTTGACGGAGCCGTGCTCTCAGCACACTGGGACGATAGAATTCCAGAACAGCATTCATGATTAAGGTGCCTCTGGCCTTCAAAGGCTCCGAAGTTGGGAGCTTAATGCCGACGCTTCACAAGAGATGACATATCTTAGACATGTTTCCGTCAGGTCCCGAAAGTGCTGGAGCCGGCAGTGCCGGACCTGGAAGACAGAGGAAGAGAGAAACGGAGCGAGAGACCACGAGATAGAAAGCAGAGAACAAGACTGCACGGGGACTGAGATTGCTAAAGGATGCAGAGGGGATGACCCAGGTCTTCTTCCTCGCGCGACCTCAGCCGGCGTATCCGCCTTTGGAGATGCAGGCCCACCTTCTTATCAGAGCCGGGACAGTGAGAAAGCAACATCTGCGACAGGAGCCCGGCTTTTGGCTGAAGCGCTTCAGCCTTTACTCTGAGCAGGCAGGACCAACAGGCATCACGTGCGCCAGAAGCAGCCGACATTGTGTGAGGTTCTGGCCGAGGAAGACTCCGACCGAGAGAGCGTGACGTCGCTGTGCGCCAGAGCACAGTTGATTCATTTCTCATAAAGGGCTTACGCACTTGGAGGCTCATGGGTAGTTATAAGTGGGGTTATAAGCACGGTAACTATAGTTATAACCCATATTAGGGGACTTATAACTCCACTTATAACTACCCATGAACCTCCAAGTAAGGGTCCTGTACAGTACTTTCCTAAACTGGAAATCAGTTTGTTTTGGCTCGACTAAGCCCTAAGCAATACTCAGCAGGTTGAAAGTACCGTGGCTCAGCTACTCGACACCCTGGCGCCCATCCAGGCATTGTGTTACAAGGCAGCTAGAATCGACAACTATGCCAAAAAGGTCCGCCAGCTCTGAAAACGGGCACGCTTTCTTGCAACGAGGACTCTCGCAGCCAGCCTAACCTCTAAACCCTTAAACCCGAAACCCTAATCCCTAAACCCTATAGACTGTCTCAGGGTGAAGTCCACATCACCAAGCGTCGGATGCGTGGGCTGGTGCTGTCGCAGAGCCGTCGGGGGGGCCTTGTTTCTTGCGGTGCCTGCACCTCTAAATTTCGTATTCCCAAGGGATGGTGGGTTTAGGGTTTAGGGTTTTCCGGTTCCTGTGAAACGGTTCCTGTTGAGGAGTTACTATAAGCGTGACTATAGGGGTAGAGTACAGGGGGGCGCCATAAACGGAAGTTGCATCTTCACAGAATCGCATCCTTCATACTGGTAGCACAGCAGATTGTCTTGGACTTTAGACAGTCTGCTGCAAAGGACGCGAGCCCAGCACATTGGGAACATTGGGTGCATCACACTATGGCTGGACGGATTGCAAAGCGCAAGTACGCGAGGCTGCTAGACTCGTGGCTTGCGCACATATCTTATGGGTCTGATGTGCGAGGCTACTAAACTTTAAACCCTAAACCCTAAAACCTTACTGGACATGCCTAAACATCAGGTTGAAGATGATCGCAGCAAGCACTGTGATGGTGTGAAGATAGACATGCAC
Source organism: Symbiodinium necroappetens (assembly GCA_905231915.1). Classification (NCBI taxonomy): domain Eukaryota; class Dinophyceae; order Suessiales; family Symbiodiniaceae; genus Symbiodinium; species Symbiodinium necroappetens. The sequence goes on from CAJNJA010006709.1 coordinate 2,605, forward strand.
AGACAGAGCCCGTGAACCTGGCGGCATGGGAACCATGGCTATGATATTGTAACAGTTCAGATTAGCGCGTGAGCTCCATGCCCTCGCCTCAGAAACGGAAAGGTCCAGTAGCTAACAGTGGGGAATGGTACCTGCACTTATCTGTCGCTAAACAGTGGAGCCTGAACACAAAAAGCGCATGGTCAAGGGCTCTCGTGAATTGGGCTGCACTGAGTGGACACCTAAGCATCGCCGCAGGTACTGAAGAAAGCTACCTGCTCTACCTGATGCCCAAGGGGCCACCTGGCAATGGTCTATCCACGAGAGTGAGTTTCGCGGGGCGCATTGTTCCTGGTTCGAGGAGTATGTTCCTTAATTAAAGGATCTTGGCGTCTCTCGGAGCTTTAAACTCTAAACCCCAAAACCTCTTCCCCGTCAAAAAAGCCCAAAGCTCTGCATCCTTGGAGTGTAGGGTTTAGGGTGTAGGGTTTAGGTTTTAGAATGTAGTGTTTCCTGCCATGCCTAGGTGCCTCAGGGAGATTTTGACCTGCAGCTCTGAGAGCGGTTCCTGCCATGCCTCACCGGTCGGATATACCTGCATACTTACATATAATGTATTCTAGTAGAAATAGCTTGGAGGCGTGTTTTCTCAGTAGCTTGAGCTCCTTGTTGAAGAGCTTTGGGGCCGTCTCTAATGGTGGAGGGACGGAGAATTGGTGCATGGCTCGGGCAATAACAACCTCGGAAGGATTGATCCCTCCCACGTCTCTTATTGATCTAAATATGACACGAATTCCTGTGAGTGAGCTAGGCCCTGCTTGCTATGTACCAAAGCTTCCCTTCACAGTGCTGTTAAAAGGAATCTACAACAGTTTACTTTAAGAAGTATTGCAAGGGTGTAACGTAGTCTTATCATTGTGCCTTAGAACCTTTGAGATATATTCTAAGCCGACGTACATGCTGGACCCTAAACTTCCTCAACTCTACCATCATCCCGAAATCCTATGGTGAAGGGTTTACGGTGTAAGGTCATTAAACCCTAAACCCTAAACCCGATGGTAAAGGCTAACCAGTTCAAGGTTTATGCCCTCCACCTTTCCACCTGCAGCGCGACAGCGGTGCTTACTTTTGCCTCGCTCCTGGCCTTTGCACCTCTCTCTCCATGAGGCATCCACAAAGTAGTAAGCATCCACAGTGTAGGCTTCAGGTTTTCAAGGCATCCTGTGGAGGCTCATTCCGGAGAGGTGGTGCCAGGATTTAAGTCTGTAGGCAACAGAAACTCGCAAGTCAATCCGACAAGAAAAGGTTGTCAAATAGAGCGTAAAGGTTCAACCCACATATATTTATATATATATATATATGGCATCCGCTCGCGGCCGCACTCCGCTGCTGAGGGCAGTACCCGAGAGAGGGCTCAGTCAAAACTAATGAAAGTCTCAAGTTCGGGACAGTCACAAATATGCAAGCCAAAGAACCTAACGAAACCACAGAAACCAAAGAAACCACAAAAACCAAAAAAACCAAAACCAAAAAAACCAAAATCCCAGAGGAGATCCAAAACCAAAAAACCAAAGAAACCAAAGACACAACAAAAAACAACGAAACCAAAACAACCAAAACCCAAATCCCGGGGGAGATCCAACACCGAAAAGACCAAAAAAACACGAAAACCAAAGCCAGAAACCTTGGTTTCTTTGTTTTTGGATCTCCACTGGGATTTTTTTGATTTCTTTGTTGTTTTTTGGTTTCTTTGGTTTTTTTTGGTTTCTTTGGTTTTTATGGTTTCTTTGGTTTTTATGGTTTCTTTGGTTTCTTTGTTTTTTTTGGATTTGGATCTCCCCTGGGATTTTTTTTTTTGGTTTTGGTTTCTTTGGCTTCTTTGGCTTTTTGGTTTCTTTGGTTTCTGTGGTTTGGTTAGGTTCTTTGACTTGCATAGGGATTTTTTTTTGGTTTTGGTTTCTTTGGTTTCCTTGGTTTCTTTGGTTTCTGTGGTTTGGTTAGGTTATTTGGCTTGCATATTTGTGACGGTCCCGAACTTGAAACTTTCTTTAGCTTTGACTAAGCCCTGACTCATGTACTGCCCTCAGCAGCGCAGTGCGGCCGCGAGCGGATGCTATATATATATGTATATATGTGTGTGTGTGTTACCTGTACTAATATTATTCGTATCACAACACTTGTGGTCACCATTGTATAAGTATTACTGAGATCACACGTGCAAGCTCGAGTCGCAACAGCTGTATTGTTAGCAGTATTAGTATGATTGGCATCATCGCTATTGTTACTATTACTCTTCATGCTCATGGCTGACGGTTTCCGCACGTCAGAAAACGTATGCTCCAATGCAATGTGTGCCCTGAAGTTATCTTCCGGTTTCCGCTGCACTCGCGATCGTAGCGGCCCAAATAACTACTAGCGGCTAGTCAGCACAGGTGTTGGTGATTAGCACCATTTTTGGAAATTCTTGTCGTTTCCATGATCATGCTGCGCAGCATTCCTGCGGAATTCTTTGTATCCCAATCATCACATGTGTATCGACATGCGCACACTCGTTTACGACAAGAAATTCAGCCGCATCGCTGCTATCACATGATGCTCATGTCCTGCCCCTGTGCTTGTCTAAGCATACGTCGCTCCGCAGTTGGTTCAAGCATGCTCATGATAAAGCTGCGTGTCCCTAAAACTAGCAAAACGCAGGGGCCGTATTCCGACCTCTAACCTATATCTATATATTTATATATATACACACATACATATACATATACATCTATACATGCATACATGCATGCATACATACATACGTACATACCTATATACCTACATACCCACATACGAGCATGCATACATACATGCACAGGTAGACACACCTTTTATATGTATGCGTATAGGTACGTTCATACAAGCAATACATGCACATGTACATTACAGTGACAGACGTACATATGATGCATATCTATGTGTTTGTGTTTGTATGTGTATATATCTATCTATCTGTCTATCTATCTGTATATTTACGTATATTTACACACATACGCCCATCCACACCCTTTGAAGTATCCATGGTTGGCACACGAAACACCATAGGCCGGCGAAAATGAAAGTAGGCCGACCTCTGGACACCACGATGTCGGCGTTATCGGACGAAAAGTCGGGCATAAGCCGATGCACTCATACCCTGTCCAGGACCCTTCTTGTATACAGCTTGTGCGAGGCTTTGTCTGCTGTAGAGAGGGCCTTGTTGCGCTGCAACCATTTCCGGGCAAAAAAAGTGAAGAAGCATCTGCCCTTAAAGGTATGCATTTGCGTGTGTTCATGCATGTTCATGCGCTTGTTATCTGCTCATTTATTCGTTCGTTATTCAATTAGCTAATTGTTTATCTGTTCGCATTTTGAGTTTCTGTATATCTATCTATCTATCTATCTGTATATATATATATAGATTGATGGGGTGTGTGTGTGTGTGTGCGAGTGTGTGTGAGTGTGTACATCCGTGCGCCATTTGCCATTCGTACTTACCGCCCTCTCTCCGATGTCGCTGCCGAGGCGTGTCCAAATGAATTTTGCGGGCAGAGACCTGAGCCTCAGGAAAGTTCATGAAATATCATTGCCGGCAGCTGGACTGAATGCAGCCTGTCATTGCTCAGCAAGGCATCAAAGACTTCCAGATACGTGTAGACATCGCACCTGGTCAGCAGCCAGCAGGGTACACTCTTTTTGCTGCGGCTCTCACCGAGCCTGAGGTCCTGGAATTAGAGGGTATCCGCGTTTGCGAAGCCATAGCCAGACATGCACAAAGTCCAGGTCAATCAACATCTTTTTCTAATAGTATCCCGGAGCTGTTCCAACTTGTGCACTCTTGGTGGTTCGGGGTCAGCAGTTGTTTTGTGAGCAGTGCCATAAACAGAGACCTGTTCACCGCCTGGGGTTTTTTCAGAAGAGGATGCCCTAAAGAGGCCGGGCGCAGGTAACCGAGGTAACGTTGGTGTTCAATCCTCAGTTGTCTTTGGGAAAAAAAGAGGCCTTTGAAGGTGCTTCTTGGGGGGTTAAGGAGTCGTAGAGGGGATGGAGGGAGAGAGGGGGGGCTGCAAGAGGCGTGCAAGTGTTCACAAATCCAGTCGCGGGAGCCTGCCCCACCATCGACAAATCATGCAAGCTCTATTCAATACATCTCGCCAACGGTTCAAGGCTGTGCACATTCAAGCCCCCTGCAACGATGCCGGGTGGCAGTCTGGGACTTGTAGGCCTGCCCGTCAACAATGCATACTCGGAGTGCTTGCACATGCATTCATGCGCGAGCATAAGATGATTCCCAAAACAGTGGAGCTGTCATGCATGGGCCCACCTATGGCACATGTACAGCTTGTTGCTACTCCTTCCGGTCGGTTGCGGGCGGCGGTGTGCGGTGATGCGACGCGCCCGCAGGATGTGTCATTACGCGCTGGGCATGCCACGAAGAGAGTTTGGAATGGCTAGCTTGTGGCATGTTGTTCAGTATGCTCGTAGGATGATCTCATCGCTATTCACGACGCAGAGGTCCGAACACCCCAAGCCAGAAATGCTTGACCAAGCAGGGCACTGCTTCAACAGCCATCTGGTCGTAACAGGAGGTCTGTGGTGCAAAACGTTCATTTTCGGGCATAGGGGGTTGTGAGCAAAACCAATTAGGCGGTTGATCTTGCAGAGATGTACTGCCTGCCCAGTGGTTCTGGGAGGCACTAAGTCCAACTTTTGTAGCCCGTGCTCCTCAAGCAGCTCTGAGTTTCCCAACAACCCCTGGGACGAACCGATATGAATGCGGCCATTGCTAAGGTCCACTATCTGAAGACCCTCGACTGGACAAACGAAGAACTTTCGTGGGCCTGACGTATGCTTCAGCTATTTCTGAAGCAGACAAGCCCCAAAGGAGAATGCACTTCTTCGTTCAACGTCGTGCCAGGAATCCGCCAGAGAAACCGGCAAGTTTCGCACCCGTCCGGTGGCAGTACCCTCAAATTGCTTCCGAACAGTTATTATGTCTTAGCAGCTGGTCGCTGTCTCAATACGCCTGCATTGAGAATCTGCGGTGTTAAGGATGCAGCAGATGGGCAGGCAATGAGCGTAGAAGCTGTGGACCTTTGCCTGCTGCAGCGGTTTCACTGCTGCAGTAAGTTTTCAATGGCGCGCCACGCCGTGCTGCATTCGCAGCGGACCAGGGGGTGCTCCCCTGCTTTATATCCGCTTGAGCTAAATAAACCCGCAGTATCCGCAGAGATCAATGCTCATGCTGTTGTCGGAATTCTAGAAGATAGTAGCTTCTTGCTGCTCGTTGACCATACATATACCATACATGCTCCTGAGTAGGGAGCCTTTCGCCCAGCTGCACCGCCGTTTCAAAAAAGTCTGCCATTGCTGCGATCGTTGGTTGTGGTCGCGGTTGTACTAGAAGGCTCCAAATTGACGGCATGATTTGACTCGGCTTAAGCTCAGGGAAGGCCTGAAACCTTCGTAGAGCTTCTATCCAAGATGCTATTCAAGAGTGAAGACTCAAAATTGCGTCGCGGCATCTCTCTATGTCCTATGCCCGATCACTGCGCGAGAACTTGATCACCTTCAATCCTTTCGCCACTCTGAACTTCTTGAATCATGTTCCGCAATGCATCTTCGGCTGGCTGGCATATTGCCGCTGATTGCAGCTCTTGCAGCATCACCGGGCACCAGCAAGTCAGCACTCTGCGCAACGGATCATGCCAAGAAAAGCACGCCAGCTCCCATTCGCGGACTACTCGCGTCTCTTCGGTCGATAGGCAGCACTGTGAGGTCAGATCTCGCTTTCACCAGGAGGTCAGGCGGCGGCACAGCTGTACACGCTTCCGCAGACATATACCCTGGAGAGGTTCTGTTCAGGATTCCTCAGTCTGCCCTTCTGTGGCGCGGTGCACATTTGGGAATCGCAGTGGTCCAGGCAGGCCACCTCACAGACGCCGAACGTTTAGTACTGGCACTTGCGGCAATCAAGAAGCGTCTTCAAACACCGCCGCCTCCAATCGAAGCATATGGGGCATTTCTACGGGAGGAACCACTACCAAACGCCACCATCTTGTGGAGGACAGAAGTCCTGGCTTGGCTGAAAGGCACAGAAGCGGCTGAATTGACTGAGCATTTCCTTCGACGAATAGCCCAAATTCATGCTGCTGCACCGCTTCTTTTGGAGTGTGCCTGACGTGTCTTTGGGGGTTGAGTCTTACACGAGCTCAGTTATCGCACGTGCCTCGATGTGTCTGATTGTAGCCGACTGCTCTGGTGCCAGGCATGACGACATCAAGGCGCGAGGGATACAGTGCGGAGTGCCCGTTGATAAGTGGAGTACAGGCTGCCTTCGCGCAATACTATTCGCGACATGGAAGTTTGCCATTGGGCGTACGGCTTAGTCGCTGAGTGCCACGCACTGAGTGGGGAGAGAACCTTGGCTCATCAGAGATGAGGCCAACGTGGTGCAGCAGAGCCAGTGATGCAGTGTGCTCAGCAGCCTTGCCGGGTCATGCCGGTTGCTGTGCTTGCATTAGGCACAGGCTTTGCATAACAAGGCCTGCGCATGCATTCCGAGAGCTATGGCTCTTTTAACATCATGCTGATCGACTGAGGATCCCGGGCATTGATTTCTGTCGCCGTAAAGATGGCGGCCTGAAGCCGGTGTGCCGCCTTATGCAAAATGTCATGCAAGGTCTACTGTCTACTGAGGTAGAACCCGCTTCCTACTGAGCATGACTCTGTGTGTGGGGTATACGACCTTGTAGGTCATAAGGAACCGTTACTCGACTCAACACTGAAAGGCAGGTGCGGCAGGTGCTTCTATCATTTCGCAGACTGAGGTACTGAGGAATGGCGACGTTGCCGGGCTTGCATAGATGCACTCGAAATGCTGCGAACGTGTGCTTTCACAGCTGGCAGGTGCACCTAGTTCTGACAGAAGTGCTTGAGTGCGGTCCATGCCCGAGGTTGAACTTCTGACGACAGAGACCATCAACGCAGGGGACGAGATTTTCGTTGACTTCGGTGCCGGGGGCTCAAAAGTTTTTATTGGGGCTGGCTGAGGCAGTGTTATGAACAGCTTTTGCCGAACTCAGGTTCGTGACCACACAGACCTCATTGTGCAGGGAGTTGGGCCCCAGTCGTTTGCGCTGACTTGCACTGACTCCCGACTTAAGTTGGCTGCAAGAGGCCCCGGACGATCCTGATGCCGGCATTCTTCTGCCAGCTTGCGTCCGAGCTTGCGGCCCTTTCGTCACCACTCTGGCGCGCGATGTGCCTGAAAGTCGTTGAAGGTGCCTATAGGCACCGGGCCTGCTAACAAATGGAAGCGACAGGCTCCCAGCTGCGCGCGCGTCAATCTGGCGCAAATCTTCCAGGATGCACAAAAATTCGCATGACCTCAGGTCGCCTCTTCGAGCACCTGCGTTGGCCGGCCGAGGTGCTTGGACAAAGCCGGACGGTTCAGAGGCGAAGAGCCCATGCGCGAGGTTTTGCTTCGGAACGGCGTAGTCCAGGCCCGCCAAATCAGGTTTGGGTTGGAAGCCAGAGTCCCATAAGAGTTGTCGAGGATCAAAGGCCTCTTCGCCTTGCTGCAATGCCTCGTGAAGAGTTCACGGCTTGGTCGCCGCCCGAGAGACGCCCGCACGGCAAGTGCTCTTTGCTGTCCCCACGTCACATCCACGGCGAGAGCAGAGATTGCTCCATGAGCCAAGCCCGAGTCCTGTCTTTGGGCACGCAAAACTATTGAAGAGGTCGGCTTTCCCGAATCACAGCACGTGGAACGGGGTCACAGTCGCAGAGTCGTACATGCACTCAGAACTCAACGAATCGAAGAATGACACAAACTTGAGAGCTTGTATTTCACCCCAGAGGAACTTTTACGACCCTACATATATCTGAAAGCTTCGCATCCCAAGGTCTGTTGGAGCGCTGGTCGCCGGGGCGCCGCTTGCAGTATCACGTGCCTTCCGCACGGAGACACAGGCAGGGAGGAAGGGAACAACGCTCATTTCGGGCGCCTTTTGGCCCTTGTGCCCGAGGCCAATGCATACTTGGTCGCAGAGTGCTCTAAGCGCGGTGCAACTGCGAGGCTGGACGTCATATTGATTCGCTCTAATGATTCCAGCAGCTAAGATGCCGTCCTTACCACAGCGAAGACCCATGTGTACATCTGCGTCCGGCTACTGAAAGAGATCAGCCAGGCTTGAGCGCTAGCCGAAGCCCTCTGCGGATGCCAAACAAACTGAGCACTGGAGACCGTTTTCCAAGAAGCAGCCGGGTCTTATGAAGTGCTCAGATGAGGGTCACTCCGCTGGCTCGCCAATGCCGATACTCTTGTAGCATGGAGACGTGACTTCGCTGGCATTGTTCTTTTGTGGAGACACCTGAAAACAAGCCCAACAAAAGAACTGTCTGAGCCCTTGTATATCTGGCCATTGTCAACGTTTTGCTCCGAAGGCTTCACTTCAAGAGTGCTGGCGACGGCATTCGTGCAACGATTGGGGAACAAAAATATTGATTCACTGTCGGAGGCAGGTAAGCCTTTCCGTCTCGGTGAAGCAACGCTGTGCCCGAATGCTGTTAACAGCCCATCGTCTTTGGCACCGGTGTTTTTTTCTATGGCCCTGCCAAGGAAACCGGGAGGGGAGCAACTGATTCGCTGTTGCTAAGTCATGGAGCAAGACAGAAGCAGTGCGTTGCTTCCTAGACGGCCACAAAATCCACTCAAAATTTGCACGACTATCGATAGGAGTGCTTTTCGGGGTCTGGGACTGCCTGGCAAAGGGCGTCCCGGAACAACGGCAAAGAGCAGGTCACCTCTCAGCGACCAGAACGGGCAGAACCAGAAGGCTTCGGCCTCCGTAGCCAGGCCAGGACTTGGGCCTTGGCCGCTGTTCGCTCTCGCTGCTCTTCTCTTCTGCACCCTGGCCCGAGGTATCGCGACCGGCTTGTCGAGGCTTGCAGGGACCCAGGATGTGGTGAAGAGCCGTTGAGAATCGCTTTCGGTGCTCACGTGGCAGTTTCGTGTCGCATCCCAGCTGGGAGTGTTTTCCGGACAGCCTGCAGCAAGATCTTAAACCCTGCAGGGCTACAGTCTGTGCAAGCTGCGAGCTGAAGAGAAGCTGCGGAAGCTTCATATGCCCGCGCCTCAGTTTTTATCGTAAGAGCTGGAGTACCATGGTGCAAGCTTTCCGCCTCATGGACTCAATGGCATGTTTCGGCTAGAAGTGCCAGGTGGGCGATGAGGCAGCATGACTGGGTGTTTCGTTTCGTGCACCAGGCAGGACGCGTTTCAGTACTACGCATGCTGCTTGCGAGTCGACCTGAGCAACACTTGTCAGGCAGTTCACATCACTGATAAACTGCCGCGAAAGATCGGAATTCAGGCGAGTGCACTTGGCTCGTCGCATACCAGAAAGCTATGCGAACTCCGAGCTGCGTCAGATGAATGCGCTATCGCACCCTGCCGCTGCATCGGACAGACTGGTCTCGTTGGCGTGCGCATGGACGCGTATGTGCATATTGTGTAAGACATTGATCGCAGCGCACAGGACCAGAACTATATGGCGAGCATGACTGTGGCCTTGGTGAATGCCAAGGTCCGTCGAAAGCGCATCCGGCTCCTTCCGTTTGCAATCGCTGTCGTTGAGGTCGCCAACTTTGTCCCATATTTCAATACGTTGCTGCAGGCACGCTGTTGACTGTGGTCAGCGGTCGCAGTCAAACTTGCCTCCAGGTTGCTGCATCACCACGGGAGCTTGCCAAGATCCGAAGGCTAGACAGCAGCATATCATCGCAGGGAGAACCCAAGCGGTGGCAGTTTGACCTCCTGGCACTACAAGCAACTGCAGCTTGTTCAGGCTTTCGAACGTGATGGCTCTCCTCCAAGGCTCCGGAGCCCTGAAGGCTTTTGAAGGAATCCCAGGAAGCTGCAACATGGAACAAGACTGGCGTTGCGTTTAGGGGTGAGGGTTTACGGGACAGGTACATCGTGTGATGAAGTTGATCTATCAGACTTCGACTGGATCAACGGATTGCAAGGTGGGCAGGGAAGTGAGGCAGCAGCCACTGTAATGTGATGTAATGAAGTGTGTCTAGATCCGGTCCACATAATTAATCTCAACATTGCTGCACTTTTAACGCCGTGACCTCAGGTAAGGATGCAATTGGAGCACTGAAGTGCTCCTGCGCAACGATGAGCAAGTGACAAGTTGTTCCGTTGCCAGTACTTGGGCAAAGTGCTTGGTCTCAGACCGAGGTACTTGCTTCCCGAAATGGAGAGTCTTGCACAGGCCATAGACAGTCGAATTATCACAAGTTCGAATTTTGGTTTTAGCTTCGGATGTGAAGCTTCTGATCAGTGCTCCGCTTGCGTGGGGTCGGAAATGCGTGGAAATCCTGCAGGAGTACAAGATTGCAGCTGACCTTTGAAGGACTTGAAGAATCGTTTGGAGAGTCTTCGCGTCCGGTTGAGAAGCAAGCTGTGTCCGTATCCCCATGTGAGGACTTCAAGGATGACGGAGGAGCGCGTACAGCCAGGGATGGCGTCGAAAAGAACAACACCAGAAAGGCTGTGCAGGAGTTCAATCTTCAGCTAGTGTAACGAAGAAGCATCTTTCGGGTTGTCGATGCAGCACTGGAGCAGTTCCTTGCAAGACTTGAGTCACGCGAGATCACGTGACTGCACCCTTTTTGCCTGCCCTTCTCACTTGGCTCACACAGAAGTACAAAGTTGGGAGAGTCACGAGTAGCCTGTGTGCTGTTGGAGCCGGGCTTAGCGACAAGGGGAATCTGATAAGAATCACATGTTGCCATGCAAACTGAATTCTCGTCGCATTCTCGTCGCGACTGAGGCTGCGCGTGCTCTCCAGGCGACCGGCGGATTCGCGCTATCTTTGAGCTCATTCGGCTGTGCACGAAAGTTGAGGTTCAATCATGGCTGTCACGGGGGATTACGTGCCGGCCTTTCTTCGAACCTCATGCTTGCTTCTATGCATACTGCAGCTGCTAGCATGTTGCCGGCCTGGATATTCAGGATCATCTGGTGAAGCTGCTGTTACTTGGTGACTCTGCTGTTGGCAAGCCCTCGTCCCGGGAGCTCGTGCATCCTGCAAGGTCAAGTAGCATTTCGTGTGAGAGGAGAGTCGGTTGTTTGAGGTCATCGCTGCTCATGCGGTTCTGTGAAAGCAAATTCGACGCGAATTTCGTCCTGACCATAGGCCAGCATCATGTTTCAAGTTGACTTAATTGGCAACTCACGGTGTGCACTTGGAAGAAGATGAAGTCGAGTGCTTCCCATCAGTCATGCCATGTCTCGAGAAGAAGCACTGGCAATCGCGAGGCGTCGACTTCAAATGGAAGCAAGTCGAGCGCGATAGCAGGAAATTGAAAATACAGGCCTCAACATGCGGCGGTGCTTGATAGACGCTGCATGACGAGGCTTGAGTTCAGACTTGACCGTCCCAGGTTTGGGATACAGCCGGACAGGAGCGGTTCCGCGTGAACCCTAGCAGTTTTCTGCGCTTGCCACAATAGGTGGCATCAGGCTAGTGCATGTCATCATTCCCTTCTATTTGGGGCGCCGTGAGGCACCATTACGCCTGCATACTACAGAGCTGCACATCTGACTGGGTTTTCGTTGTGGGCAGATGCTAGCATTCGGGTGCATGGTTCCATCAAGCCGCCAGGCAATGGGAGTGGTGATCTGCTACGACATAACGGACAAGGCAAGTCATCATCGCAGCTGCATTGACCAAATTGTGGTAGCCTGTCTGTCCCGCTGTTGGCTGACATTGTCGGGCCTAGCGAAACGGGAAGGCATCTTTTGAGCACATCGACTACTGGCTGCAGCAGTTGGAGCAGCATGGTGATGAAGGTGTGCAAAGGCCGGTGAGAAGATGTCCGACACTTATGCGAGCAAGGTTCATGTCTGGCCTCTGACAGGGTCCTTGTGGGAAACAAGTCCGACCTTAATGAGAATCGAAAAGTCAATGCCTCGGAGATGCGAAACCAAATCGATCCCTGAGCACAAGGTGTTTAAGAAATCTCTCGTAGGTCACCAGAGAAGAAGGTGAAAAGCTTGCCGCGCAGTACAGCATGAAGTTCTTCGAGGCCCACGCTTCCACAGCACCAAAAGCTATGCTTCCACACCTGATTTTTGGAGTCTTCCTACAGCTTTCCCCAAGCCTCAACAGCAACCCAACACCTATCATGCAAACCACGACGGCACCATCGTCATCAGAGGCACAGCAGCATAATCGGCGGTGTTTGGGGTTCAGGATTGCACAATCGAGACTGGTGTCCTTACCATGACTAGCTTTTCTTTCGCTGGCCTGACCCTGCATCTCAAGTTGCTGACATCGGGTAAAGTTCCCCAGTCTAGCAACTGGTTCTGCTCATGCACGTTGCAGACCTCTGCCAAGACGGGGCAAGAGGTTGAAGAGGCGCATGTGGCAGCGATGGAAGAAAATGGCAACTGCTTTTCAATGCTGTAGCGTTTTCAGTGCAGGCTTTCCTTTCCATAGCTGACGAAGTCGTGAAGCAACGATATTCAGACGTCCGGGCCATGATTCTGTCCAGCTGTGATGTTCTACGTGCGGGTTTCTGCATGGTACATGTGATCTCAGGTGCAGCCCAACACGTTCCAAGTCAAGAAACCAAACCAAAAAAAGAAGCAGAATTGCCAGCCCGAGCCCTGGCACTGGACACAGCAGGCTGCTCCATCGGTGCTTTCTGTGCCGATGTCTCCAGGTGTTGACGGCATGGCCTGGATCCCATGCCTCTGAAGCCGGGAGACGTTGCAGAAGTATTTTGCTGTGCTCCGCAATGCTTTGGAGTGGCGTGGTCAGAAGCACCGGACGCCCAGAAGTGTCGTAATGTTGGCGCCGCTAGTACATTGGGAAGTGCAGGCTCACCGAAAGTCATGATGTCATGCGTGCTTCTGCTTTCTTTCACGAGGCTTCAGGGTGAACTCGGCATGGCAGTAGATGCACAGGTCATCCTGCCCAAACATGAGCATTTTCTTGCAGTAAAGCAGTTTGAGTGGAAGCGACACCGCTTGCACTCGCTGCCCTGCATGCTAGCAACACTCAATGGCTGCTAACCGCGTCGCTGCCTGTGCTTGCGTTCTCAGATCACCATGGAACACTCCATACCAAAGCTTCATGTTCAGGTGGCTTTGGCTCTAGGCCATGACCGGAAGTGTCACACTTTGCAGCCGCGGATGCTTTGGCATCCACGGCTGACGCGCCGTCCTGGACCAAGCCGCAATGGCTAAAGAGATCCATGGCTTGCAAAGAGCCGATATTTTGTATTGGCTCTGTGTTCAAATTTTCGCACTGAAGCGGCACCTGCTGGGATACACCAGGTACCCAAGTCGGCACTTGGCTATGTAGGCTTTGGAAAGGAGAGCTTGCGATGGTTGTCGCCTTCCCCACACATCCCAACAGGTGACTGCAAACCTAGGCTTGCATGGATGTCGCCATACCGCTTTGGCATCAAACGAGTCCGTAGCTGTCACTACAGTTTCTGGCCAACCTCAACCTTTGACCAGCGACATAAAATCGCTTTGTCTTCAAATCTGAAACCGGTCAAGTCAACATCCACTGCAAGCATTGCTAGTGATTGGATCTCGTTGTGGGGCGAGTTTGAAGAGATTGCCCGCGCCGCATGGAGGAGGGTTCGCTGAGCATGGTGAGATGTAGCAACCGCAAAACTTGCGCTCGGGACGCGATGATGCAGCGACAAAACGACTTGACATGCATTCTAATTCGATTCTTTGGAGCGGACGCTTCCAAGCTTGAAGGCACCAAAGTCTTGTCTGTGATGAAGGATTATTGGCTCAAGTTTCTCAGACTCTTTGCGAGCTGGAAGCTTGCCAAAGCAGATGTAAATGGTGAGTGATGACACAGCTCGACCCCGTTGTGCCCCGCACCAGGATGTGCCAGTCCGACGGTCGGCCGTCACAAAGTGCATCGAGTCAGGAAACTCGCATGTGAGAACTCTCAAGTTCTCTGTCCGATTCGACTACCACGCAGCTGGCGTAGCTGGTGCTGCTTGCAACCAGAAGCTGCAATTAGAGGTCACCCCTTACCGGACAGAGGAGGAGAGGATGCAGAACACGAGTTGCTTTCGTCCAAAAAGGCGACTCCACATTGCAGATGGTCGGCGAGTGTACAATGGAAATCTAAACCTCCAGTATTCTTGGCAGCTCAGCAGTCTGCCGACTTTCCATCGAAGGCGCAATGGCTCACTGGACACCTGTACTCCGGCTCTCCTTCGAGCGACCTTCATACAGGCTTGCGGTCATGGTGTGGACGCATCTGCGTGATTTCACCCAGCACGATAGAAACCTGCTGCCAGTACCACAACGTGGCTGCCGGGATTGAGGTGATGTTGCAAAACTGTTGCAAGCTGGGTATGCACAGACGACGCCATGCGGCGCTAGAAGTTTACACAAGTCACCAACAGGTGCATAAGTCTGCTAGTGCCACTGAACTCGAAACACTTCTCTTTTTCGAGACACCTGCCTGTACTTCTGTAACGGACTGTAAACCTCGTTTCGGAGAGTGCGAGCGGCCAACACACACATCTGCAGTTGTTAATCAGGCGAGCCAATTTGAGGGGGTCTCGGTTACAACTCATCTTACACATTCTTGCGGCATGGTTTGCTTTGGTAAGGTGCGGTGACAGTGCAATGCATAATTAGACCGCACAGCCTTCATGCCGAGGCTCGAAGCTCACGTGTAAATCTGTGTCTCAGCCCTGTGCGGCAGGTTCGCTATCGGCTTCCTGATAATCGCCACGATGTTCCTGGTTCTCGTCGCCCTTAACAAGGAGCCTTCAAAACATCATACAGTGTGCCGCATCAGCGTCGTTGAGCAGATATGGCCGCTCTGTGCTGCTACAGAAGCTCTCGCGCGACTTTTGAAGGTGTCTGCATTAGCAGCTCCATTTGTTTCTAGAGTGTTTCTAGTGTCGCTTGCTGCTCCTGCATCTGCCATTCGTAAACTCGTGCAGAAATCGGGACAAAGGATCTCCCCAGTTGGTAGTGCTGCAAGCTCAAACGCCACCAACTCTACTACTGCCCGTGCAACTGCACTGGCTCAGGACTGAGCTCGAAGTGAACTCACACTGAGAGTCGATCAACCATGACAACCTGTAGCGACAGTCAGCACCTCGTGACGGCAGACATGACAAGGTTTTCGAGCTTTGTCAACAACAAACTTTCCGCTGATGCTGCTAGCACCTACAATGCTTCCAGACAGGACCGATGGAGTCTGCTGACGCGAATCTATGACTCGCCAAGAAGAATGGTTGAAAGGGCCGGACCTGCAGAGACGTTTCTGATTCCTGGAGCACTCCTGCTCATTCTGCTGATTGCTTGGCGGACAAAGAATCCAGTCCTTGAGACGCGCTTTCGGGTTGAAAAGAAGAAAGACACGGCGATTCATCGCTGGGCAAGCTCTTTGCAATACCTGCCTTTGCTTGTGTGCTGCAAATTCATGTCGTTGGAGTGACCGAGCCGCATCTTGGCTTGTGCTACACGGAAGTGCGTCTCAGCAGTTACGCGCTGCCATGTTCGAGTCCCGAGCGACTACCTTGGCCCTTCTGGGCTTCTGCCTTTCCCACTTGGCCTTGGCATCCACGCTTCCTGCAAGAGGCCCATCTATTCGGCTGCCGGGAGGCCGAGTTCTTGAAACAAGATTGCATCCCGATGCCAGGCCAGAGATTGTCGCAGCATTCATGGCCAATGTCCCTTTCCAGTCCTTCATATTCCACACAGTTTCCTCTGGAAGAAATCTGGTTTTCCTGATGCCCACTTCGGGGGACCAGTTTCGGATGAAGTCCTTACCAGGCGAGGGATTGAAAGCTCGAAGCTCCTCTGATGCAGGAACTCTCTTCTTCCGTCATGACCAGATGTGCGTGTTGACATACGGATACAGCCGAGATCATGAGTCCTTTCTGCCGCCGGTGCTCTATGTTGAAGCAAAGGATCTGCCGTTGTTGCAGACCTTTGGTGGTGAAGTCTGGGAAGGGCAACTCCGAGGAGAAAGGAAAACACCATTTATCTTCACTTTCACTTCCGATGTTGCTGCAGGGGTGAGTGTACCTGTACCGTCATTCAAAGACGAGATGACTGGTAACCAAAAGGTGGATGAAGCAGTGGCCTTCATTCGATCGCAGACGTGGAGACACTGGTTGGAGCCGCCGCAGGAATTGGTGCACTTGCTGTCCACTGGCGACTCCCGCGGTCAGGAGGGAACTGAAGGTTACATTTTCCCCCCGATGGTCATAGGCAATGGTGTGATGATGGTCTTGTCAACATATGCACACAGCGGGGTCTTAAATGTACTTGCCTCACTTCTGGAGAATAAGAGCATCGGGAAGGACGACATCATTCTACTCCAACAGCTGGTGAAAAGGGTCGCAGACACAAACCTGCCTTATCTGCGGTCGCTCAGCCTGGATACGATTTGTGGCGGCTTTGACCGTTTCTTTGGCGCTTGGGACCAGGCTGAGACTGCAGTCGAAGTTCGCAGACTGGTTGGTGCCATTTCATTGTTCGGAGCCTTGATGCACGGATGGTTCGTTTTCCTGTTCCCTTACCGGCTTGGCACTGAACTCCGTCGTCAAGCACCTCGTTTTGACAGTTGGTTCAGCACGGAGCCATCGGAGGATACATTCCGCGTGCCATTGCGGTTCAGAGAAGGTCGGGGGCTTGGGGTGGCAACGTGGAGTGTAGGGACACCAAGCGAGCGGCAGAACTTCAAGGCGAGCTCGCGTTTGCCGGCGAGTCTGCCGGCCCTGACTCCCAACAGCCTTCCGCTAATTGTCGGTGTACAGCCATCTGCTGTTTCGACTTCGCTGAATGATTTGGCAGTTTTGTCTCGGGGGCTCGTGGAGGAGCATTTATCGGCGAAAGGAGCTATACTGTTTCGCAACCTGCCAGTCTCCACGTTTTCCGAGGCAGGTAGTTTCATTTCTTCTCTCGGTTACACCATGTACCATGATCCCAGCGGTCGAGAGAGGGTGGCAGAGGGTCTGTACCATTCGTCGCTGGCTGTTCCCGCAGACATCAACATCGCTCCCCATCAGGAGCACATAGTATCCAACAAACCTCCCAGCAAGTTGTTCTTGTTTTGCCAAAGTCCTTCTGTGGACGGAGGTGAGACTCCCTTGGCGCATGCAGGAGATGTGTGGGATTGGCTTCAGAGCACCACACAAGCTCAATTGCGCCGTCGGGGTGTTCGCTTTGAGATGGTTCGGGGCAATGCTGGCGATCCTGGCAACCCTGTGCAATTTACCCGAAGTTGGCAGGAGCACTTCTCTACTGATGACTTGCAGACCGCTATCAACAAAGCGAAAGAAGACTTTAACGGCACATTCGAAGTAGATGATCATGGCAACATCATTCTCCGCAGTGGATTCCTTCTCCCGGTGAAGGTGGTACAAGGAAGGGAAATATTTAGCTCGCAGCTGCAAAACGTTTACAGTTTGCGATGGTTGTGGGGGGATGCTGATGAGTACGTGCCGGACGATATTCTGGAAGACGTTATGAGTGCTGTGTGGAATGCGGCCACAGTCTTCCGATGGAAGGCTGTTGGGGGCGGGGGGGAATCAAACTGAGAGCAACTAAGCACGAAAGTCACACCAAGACGCATGCTGGGAGCTTGAGACTTGACTTGCCTCGAAAGCTACAGGCAACTAAAGCTGGAAGCCTGCATGCGGCCAATTTCACTATCTGCGATGTCTGGATAGTGTTGCCTAGCTAACGGTGCCTTGAGGTTTGTTAGGTTGTTTCCTCGTTCCACACACTCACCCTGTTCACTCATTGTGGATCTTTGTTTCGGGGATGCACACCTGTCAGGCAGGCGATCTTCTTGTGGTGGACAATGTGAAGGTCTTGCACGGGAGATTGTCGTACCAAGGCGACAGAGACATGGCCGTAGGGCTGACGCACGATTGACCAACGGCCTGGCAGCTTATAGAAACTTGGCAGTCTCTGAAGAGGCTTGGTTTCAGATGTGTCAGCGATAGTGGTGCCTGCAATCGTTTTTGGACGGCTTTAGTTTGGGATTTTTAGTTGCTTCTGTGGTACGGAAGCGCAAGTGAGTTCTGGTCTGGTGAGTCTCCAAGAAGCGGACTCTGCAAAAGCCAAGTGGAGAAATGCAGCATCGCGATGACGAAGCGAGCGCCCGTTACTTCTCACCAGTGCAATCGTACGTTCTGTTCATGGCGTGTTCTCTCTGCCGTTCTAGCCGGCTTGCCTCACAGGCGACACGATAGGGCCAGCTAAGTGTACTGGGCAGTGCAATGTCGAATGGTCAGCAGTTTTCAGTTTCTCAGCATTTCCTAATACAGTCGCAGCGTGATACTGAAGAAGTTTTCGGTCAGGCCACTTTGAATGGGCCAATGTAGCGTTTATGGCATGAAATGGTAGACAGCAGGCACATCTCGACAGCGTGCTAGTCACGCTAGTCAGCTCGTTGAAGTGCGCACACATGCTGCCTGCAGGAACCTTCCCCGTCCGCCTGTGGCTGCATTTGCTGAGCCGGCTGCTCGTGATTTGAAGTGATGACTCCGGCTGTGTGCGCACTGTGCAGGCAGCATACGGCCACGATCACAGGGATAGAGAGGGTGACGACAACACTTATTCCCGTCCATCCTATGCCCCCAGTCATGAGCTGCAGGGTAAGGCCTCGACTTGAGTGCTCACCATGTCGGGCAAGTTGTTCAATCATGCTTGGCGCAGCCTGATGGGGTCCTGGACCAGAAAAGACCAAAACCAGGCTGCTTATTGCACGATTTGGTAGCGCCTGAGCCGAGTGTGCTCATAAGCCAGTTCGGTTCTTCAGATCGCGGGTCTGATTTCCCGAGGCCGAGGTCCTCGAAGAAGTCGTCAGCTCGGCCCGTCAAAACAGCTCTCTTAGGGCAGCGTTTCGCTTGTTTTCACTGCGCTGCCCCCCCTCTCAGATTCTCGCGCAGCGAGGGCCTCCGAGCGGAGGGACCCCCGAGGCCAGGGCCGGCGCGAGCGCGCAGCGAGCACATCGAGGTATATAAACAGTGCCGAAGGCTTCTGTCGGTTGGCGGAAGAGAAGGTCCTGGACAGCAGATCAATGGAGATTACGAGCTCCTGGAGGCAGCAGCCATGGCAGCTGAGTGTGCGAGTTTAGGGATCATCAAGATCTGCAGGGCACAAGACCTCACGGCCGACCCTGCTGGCTGCGCTTGAGCTCCGGCTTTTTCACAGCTCTTGTCTCGGATGTGGAAGAGCTCAACATGTGCTCTCAGGTCGGGGCAAACCGCTACCAAACACCGGAACAAACGGACTGGCAGAGGTGGATTGTGCCTAAAGTGGTCTTGTGCTTTGCGTGGACAAGCGCTTCCATGCTTCTGTTGTCAGCACGACGGCGAGCTGCGGCCGCTATACCTCTTCTTCGGTGAAATGGGGTACTGGAGCATTGCCGCATCAGCACAGTCCTCAGTACGTAGGACTTTTAGGGTCTATTTGGGGATAGCCTTTTGATATCATTGCATGTGTAATAGAAAATCAATAATTGGGCATTCCAAGGTCCACGGAAATGTCATTGTGTTTTGAAGTTTTCAATTTCCTGATTTTTTGAAAGTTGCTGAAATCTTGAACGTTTGAACTCAATAACTCAAGATTTCAAGAGTTCAAGAATTTTCTTTTTTAATCAAATAAAAAATTCAAGAAACTTGAATCTCGAATTCAATAGTTCAAGATATCAAGAATTCAAGATTTTCCTTTTCAATTAATAGAAATTCAAGTCAAGATTTCAAGAAATCACAATTTCTCTTCTTAAATTAGTATAAATTCAATAAATTTGAATCATTGAACTTTTGAGTTCAATCATTGAAGATTTCACGAATGCAAGATTTTTCCTTTTTGATTGAGAATTTCAACAGTTCAAGATTTCAAGCATAGGGTTTGTGCCTATTTAAATTAATTTTGAATTTCTCTTAATTTAAACTGGGGAAAATCTTGAATTCTTGAACCCTTGAATCATTGAAAACAAAATTTGATTTCAAGAATGTTCAACATTATTGTTGAAATTTCCGTGGACCTTGGAATTGCAAATGTTGAATTCAAAAACTCAAAGTCCAAACTTTTTAATTTCTATCAATTTCCGGAAGTACATGGCTCCATTCGGTTCGTTTCTGTTCTTTAGAGGGAGTGTTTCTGAGCGGTTCGGTTCTGTGCGGTTCGCGGTTCTTAGCGTTTCTTGTTTTTGCGGTTCCGCGGTTCGAGTTTTTGGAGGCCACCCCCACCCGTCCAGCCACCCTATATAGTTTTTGAAAGTGTTCTTTCCAAATCAGAATGTGAGCATTCAATGTTCGCACAGAAGCAAGCCACCGGACATCCAAAACATATAGGTGCAATTGAAATCCAGGCTGGCGTTGCAGTTGTGGAAGGGATGTATGACATTTGGGTTGAGTGCACGGATTACATTCATGTGTGTGTGTGTGTCATGATGTATGATGCAAGTAGTATCCCCAAATAAGCCCTGAAGGTCCTTGCAAAAGAGTCCTCATGATGCATGCGTGTGGCCTAACTCCAGCATGAGTGTCTTTGGACCGATTGTGAGACATAGGTCCTTGCGGCAGGGGTGCACGTGCGGGCCTTGGCTTCTTCCGCCCGTGATTGCCGACTCCATTCTGTTCGTTTGCTCTGTGGCTGGGGCTGCTTGCTGGTGTTTCGGCGGACTTGACTCATGCATGATTCTTTTTTTCAGAACGGAGAAACAAGCAAAGCATCACCACAAGAGTCGATGGGTTGCAGGAGTTTGCGTAACCAAAGCTCACAAGCCTACAAAGAGCCTCAACCGGTCTGTGGAGAGACCATACAAGAACTTATGACTCTTTGTGTGCTTCATCCAGCCTTGGAGCTGCATTACCGCTGCGATGACCGTGTCCCTGAACCGGTGCTGGAGATGCAAGGTGTTGGCACGGTGCGGTCCCGACTTCTCGTCGTCATCTCCTGATATGTGTCTCTGGGCCGCAGATAGAAGCATATTCGGATGAATTCTCTCTCCGGTGCTGTTGAAGTGTCTTGCCAGTTCCGTAATCATCTGTGTAGGGAAGGGTGAATAGGTTAAGTCTGTCTCAGCGTGCGGCTAAGGTACGCTGCCGTGGACGGTGTTTGCCTTTGGGAAGGCCCTGTACGCATATGCCTTTCCCAAGCTCATCAAGGGTAGATGCAACTGCACTGGAGGCACAGCGAGATGCCAGCATCTTGTGCTTCAGACACGACCTATCCGCAGATGTACCAAAGGCATCGTGTACTCGAGTATGCAGTCACATCAGACGAGAGATCATCAGAGTCAGGACATCTGCACCACGATAAACAGGATGGGTCGGACCGCTTACTCGGCTTCGAGACTAAACTTGTGTGCAGAAGTATGGCCCTGTTTGCCTATCACGCGGGTGCCGTACGATGTGAGCAAGTCATACTGAGTTAATGGTTCCTTCAGCACTCATGCACGAGTGCATTGAGAGAACAGGCCATAACATGCCCATAGTCCTCTGGTCGCTTTGCCTCAAGTCGGAAAGTGTCAGGTGTTGAATGTCTCCGGCTGCAGAGGGGATCACGGGCAGCTGAATGGCAGCTACACTCATTTACAAGGCCCTAACTCCAACACACATGCTGGTGGTTTTTCAGAGTCCAGTCAGAATCGTTTCTTTCTGAAAACCAAGCTCGGCTCAGGAGTAAGAGTGAGCAGCCGCCCGGTCTTTGTGAAAGACTGCCGTGCTCGTGAGGGTGAAGAGAGGACCTGCTGCAAGCCTGACTGTTGGACGTGTGGGCAATGTACTTTTTCTAGGTGCATGCATTTCCAGATGTGTGCTTCATGCTACTGTAGCGCGTGGCATCGCGTGGCCGAAGGAAGGTCTTGCACTTCTCCCAGCGCGTGGGGCCCAGCGGAGCGGAGCGGCGCAGTGCAAAGCCATGTGCAGCCTTCCATGAAGTGATCCGGCTTGGAGGCTCCGGGAGATGGTTTATCTCCAGCGTGAGCTTGGGCTCCTTGGAGGTCAGCAACGCTTTCTGCTTGGCCGGATCTAGTGTCCCCAGCGGTCGTGGCAGGTGGATCAACTCAGCACGTCTTCCGACGCTGGTCCCCCGGTGATGTGTCAATGTCAGACCGCACCTGCAGAATTTGCAGACAGGGGATGGACCGAACGGACTTCAGTCCACAGTGGCACAGTGCCACAACGCTGGCCAGGCCAAATCTGGAAGTGTCATTGTGCGTAATGTGATTGTGGTGCCACCTTGTCTTGTCTTCCAGCCGCCAGCTGCCGGCCGGACGAGACTCAGTCTTTTCGCCTTTGCTGCCATTCATGTCTCAAACGTCCGGTGTGGCATCGTCAAGATTATGTGCACTGCAACGCTACATTCCTAGCCGATGTAGAGGTTTGAGGACCGCGGAAATTTCAAAGTAGGACTGTCGCCATGGCAGTTTTGGAGATCCGCGTGCTCTTGGAGAGCAATGTCGTGGATACCATTTGAATCACGTCTGAATTGAAGCCGGCATGCAGTCATGCATTGAGAGTGCAATGCCATCAACACGCAGATTTGAGTTCCGTTTCGTCGGAGTTTGTGCATGGAGTTGATATGAAGTCCTGGTACAGGTCTCCCAGCTTCAATCGCCTCTGAGGTGTAAAAGCTGATGAGGTCAAGAACCTGCCCGGTGAAGCCTTTGATATCATCTGTGCCATGGCGATGTCAGAACACCCGCATCTGAGACGGTCAAGAAACGGGTGATATGAAAAGCTGTTCACACAGCCGGTTCAGCAGCAGTCTCTACTTCTCAGGTCAGAGGGCGCAGCAAGCAGTGGGAAACAAGGCTGATCTCGAAGCGAATTCTCTCCGACATACCGTGCGGAATTCGAACTCGGAAATGTCCAGTTCTCATGGGCATGTCGCAGGCCATCAAGCGCATCTTCTACGTCGATGCCCTTCGACTGTAACTAGTAGGACTAATGTAAACAGAGACTGAGACGTGGCTTCGTGACAGGATGAAGGCGATGCCTGCACATTGGCTCCTCCCTCCATTTCCGATGCCTTGGACTTGTGCAGAAACGGAGTCAGCTACCCAGCGAGCGCCTTGTGGGCTCAGTGCTCCCAAGCTTCTGCTCTCAAAACCCATGTCCTGAGGCCTGAGCCCCATTCACGTTTCTTGCTGATTTGTCTGACAACCCCTTGTGCCTTTATATGATGGTCATTCCCGAAGCCATAAGCACTACACTGGCCACCTGATGGAAACTGCTGACTTTGCCCATATCCGCGCTGGTTTTGCCTTGCTTCGCTCGCCTTTTCCTCGCTCCCATAGGTGCACTTCAGTTCACATGTTTTGAGAGGACTCTGCTTGTCAACTTATCTTGATCATCGCTTCTCGGGATGCTGATATCTGCTTATGCTTGCCTCGAGGAGGTGCCTGTCCAGTCTGCGTGGCTGAGGTCCTGGAGCTGCGCATCATGCTGGAGGCCACAGCTGGAAGCTCATTTGGTGTGAATTGCTATCACGTGAATGCAGGAGGCGACAGCCGCAACTGCCCAAAGTCAAAACTCGTCACCATCAATGGCAGCCCATTGGCAAAACCCCATGCAGACCGCTGAAGCTGCTGACAAGATTACTGTGGCTTTTCGCTCCCAGTCAGGTAAGCCAAGGCAACGAGGATGAGGCCTGTGTAAGGCACAGCCACCTGAAGATGGTGCCCGAAGTGGGGTGCTCAGCAGTGCACGTGTGGAAGGAGCCGCAAGTAATTGATTCTAGCCGGACGGAATCTTTAACAATCAAGTTCTTGATCCAAACACTGTGAAAGTGCCTAAGCTCGAGGTGCTCAAGGAGGGTGTGACTGCCACTTGGCGCAAGCCTACTAGAGCATTGCACAGCACTGCTGAATGGCTGGCAGTTGACATGACAGTATATTGCACCTCCAGTTGTTCATCGCCCACGTCTCGTACTTTTTCACACGACTTGACGTTGCCACAAGCGCGACAGATTTGCGCCACTTCCACCACAAAGGCTGACGCTGCACAGAGTTTAGAATTTGGAGCAGAGGAGGTGGGAAGTGGCGTATGTGGCCCTCACTTCGAGTCGAGGCTGGCCGGGGTTGGATCGTTGAAGCCGAGCGCAGGGTTGGAGGAGCCCCTCACTTTGCGCTCCCGCAAGCCGGGGTTCGGCGGATTTGTTGTCTTTGGTACATTTTGATACATGCAACACTGAAAGCCTTCCAGGAACCACAGATCGCGTCGGAAATCCCCAAACAAGTCGTGTGAAGATCCTGCCCCCCCCCCCCCGCCCCACACGGCTGCGGGACTTGCTGAAATCTCGTGTGTATCACCAAAACGTTGATTGTTGCTCAGACGGCTTGGTTGGCAAGTTCCACGCAAAAGGATTCGAAATCAGGCTAGCCATAAGCTGTGTGAGAAGGCCCGTTAGAACGGTACAAGTGTATAAGTCGTGCCCATGACTAAGGCTTTCACTGACAGAAGCTGTGCGTTCAAGAGCCTTGTCTGTCACATTCTGCTATGCTGGTTAAAGCTTGTTTTGCTCTGCTACACAGTCGTGGCAAACTCAGGGGCGTCCCTCAGCAACTTACTGGGGCCACTCTATTCAGATCGCGATATATCGTCCCTGAAGACACCGAGTTCACGGTGCAGGCGCCAGCATGCCATCACAGTTTGACGTCTACAAAGCCTTTGTGCGACATTTTGCAGGCACGAGCAGGATCGCCTGTCTATCTGTTTAGCGAGGCCTTCCGCCAGTGCTGCAGCTGCGTTGCACAGATTGTTCAGTCGTTCTGGTTGAATGAGGCCCACCGTGATGGTGGTTTTCCAATGCTCGGCTGGCAGCAAGAAGATGCTGGGCGTTTTCACTGGCAAGACTTGGACGGCAACCCGGCACAGAAAGGGAGGTGGCATATTCTGGAGTCCACACATCTGCTAACCCCCATTAACCCCCTCTGACTCATGTGACTGCGGAGAACACAGAGTCAAGAATTGCAGACCCGGTTGCAGAAACACAAAGAAACACAGACACACAGTCGCCGAAGGAAGGAAGGACGGAAGGAAGGATGGAAGGAAGGAACGAAGAGACAGAACCGCAGAAATCTTCGGTGCTCCACCTACGACGGGAAAAGACGGATGGTGGCGACAGCAGAATCAAGAGAAATGTGTGGATGATGTTGGATCATGGGAATGCAAGAATGCATCCTAGAGTGCTAGAGTTTCGCGGCCGTGTCAGCTTCGTGGTAGCACAGGCAGAGCATATGCACTGAACTTGTGGAAGAAGATGAAGGGCGTTGAAGACATGAAGATCCCGATCATGAATTCCCTGGTTGGCGGGATTGCAGTGCAGGCGGGTATTTTCAGTTGAGCTGCAACAAGTTGTGTGACTTCAAAGTACCCATGGCGAGGCTAGCCAGCAGACTGAGGCCGAGCCGGCAAAGGACGACACAAAAGCCAACTTGCTTCTGGACATGCTGAGGAAGGCTCATGGCGGCAATGCCAGAGAAGTTCTGAGAGCCTTTGGGCAAGCCATTTTGCAGTGGCTGAACGAGATGCAAGAGGAACTGCCAGTTCAGTGCTTGACACTGCTCTCTCCCATGCATGCTTTGGCGAATGGAAGCTTCCGTGAAGAAGAGTTGCTATCGTTTGCACAGACGGCCGTGGAAGCATACGAGAGCCTCGAGCCCAACATCAAGATGGAAGTCCGGGGCAGATTGCAAGACTTGTCAAACATGCTGCGCTCACCGCAGCAAGTCCACCATGGAATAGTCTGCGATGGATGTCAGCAGACTCCCTTGCAGGGCAGGCGTTTCAAGTGCAAAGTGTGTCGAGACTACGACCTTTGCCAGACATGTCCGGGGCCCAGTTGCACAACCATCCTGGAAGCAGCTTGTCACCAACAGTTCATGGGGTCAGCGGAGTCAAGAGTGTTGCCCATCCGATGGCATCGAAGAAATCGGCAGTTTCCGCCTCCAAACCACAAAGCTGGAGCAGGCCTGTTGAAAAGAGATGAAAAAATACTGTAGCAATTTGTGCTGTCCGCTTTGTCGTCATTTAGTGGTTGGGGCCAACGATGTAGCACGATGTAGGCGGTGCACGAGGCGAGCGCTGAAGTGTGCTTGTCTGAGCGAAGGCCTTGCTGCGTCTACACATCAGGCTTTTGATCCGTTCAGGGACCGGAAACCGGAGCAGTGTGGACACAAGCGGGGCCACAGGGCTGGCGAGAAACGTGTCACAAAACCTCACGGTCTTGGGAAGCAGGGGCGAGGTGGACGGACTTCTTGACAAAGACCTCGATTTGTTCTGCCGAGCTGCAACAAGCAGAGCACCGTAACAACCGAGTGAGGTCATCGTAGGACGCAGCGCAACGCACAGCAAGAGCAGTTAATTACTAGCCACAGAACACCTGAGGCATGGAGAAGGATTGCCACCCTGGACATGAGTTCGAAGAAGTGCCAGAATGCCAAGCTCCTGGCAATGTGTTTCCAATGTGGCAACCAACAGTTTATTGCGATGGATGTGACGCACACCCTCTGGAAGAAGCGAACCGTTACAAATGCACGATCTGTAAAGACTACGACCTCTGCAAGAGCTGCTTCAGCTCCAGGCAGCACATCCATCCGGAGCATGACAGTTGGATTCACCAGGGCGCGCAAGTTGAAGAAGCAGCTCCTCCGAATACCCAGAGCTTGGACGGGAAGGCCGGGTCATTCGAAAGAATCTTGGGCTAGCTGTGCAAGTCTCCTCGCATCATCTCTGTCAGCAAACACTTGATAGTCGCACGAGCTCAGCTTCTGCGGTCAAGAAACGAGTGTTGTAATCAAAGAACTCAGCGGCCCCCTGTCGGTGTTGGGCTGCTGCCGGCATCAGTTTTCGTTTGCATGCAATCCTGTAACTTGTAATTGCCACCTGAAGAACCTGAGAATGCTACTCCGTTGCTTTACTATCAACGGGAGAACCGGATACATGCTCCATACAGGAGGCATAACAGTCTTGGAAAGAACGCAGAGCTTCCTCCTGCTCTGCAGGGTCGTTCACGAGAACCATGCGGATATCGAAGAGCTTTGTTTCCAACATGTCTATGCTGTTCATTGAGTGAGTGAGTGAGCGAGTGCGTGAGCGTCGACCAGCACTTACAGTGCGGCCTGCCTCCCATGTCCCTCTCAACATCTCAGAGGGGCTCCGGAGTCGTCATAGTCCCCCTCCGTCAAAGAATTCAAGTGGGGGAGAATTACAGTAGCTGATGCGGTTTAACACCATGGTGTATGGTGTGTAACCCCCAAAAACCTGTGAAAACATAGCCCTTAGGATACACCGGCTGGAAAGAATTTTTCAGCGGTCGAGGAACAATGGGGCCAGGAATGAATTGGGTTTGAACGCTAATGGTAATTCCAGCATGCACCAAAAATACACCAAGTAGTCGGCAGACGCAGACAGCATCAAGCGCCGTGTGCCGAGGGAACAGTGTTCCAGCACCCAGGGCGAGTACGCCACCAAGCAGGTCCAATGAAGTAGTATCATTAGTAAGCGAGGCTGCCGCAGCAATAAACGGCACAGATGCAAATCCCTGGAAGAAAGCCGGTGGCAACAGCGGCAATCAAGCGAGCTGTCAACGCTTGTGGTAGGCGTGGAATACCTCACATATACATTGGACGCCCACATGCCCGTGACCCCATGCATGGCGTCCACCATGTCCAAGCGAGCTTTCGATGCATGTTGTAGGTGCGGAAAAGCTGACATAAAGATTGGACGCCGCAACACCGTAACACCATGCAACCAGCATTTCATTCACTTCTGACGCATACATACCGCACCCACCCAGTAGTAGCAGTAGAAAAGTCGTCGTTTTCGCCTTCGTCGTCGTAACCGGAACGAAGGATGGCATATTGCCCAAAGACACGAGGTCGAGCCACCGATGCGTCCGATACGTAACGGCACTGTCGCCCTACTGCCACCAGGTGGGGGAAAGGGAGGTGCTCCCCGAGTCGCCCACGACTCTTAGTGCCGCCCCGGGGATCCACACCCTTTCCGGCACCAGCCCACCCAGCCGAGACAAGCACTAGGCCCTGGAGCTATGCTGTTCATTGCTTGGGCTTGTCTCTCTGTTTTGCTAGACGGGCGTGCTGTCTGATTGACTATGGGCAAGTCATTTTTCCGAACCCGCCACAGGCCAGCATTACCGCCATGGCATCCCTGCTGCAGCACAGCGATCCAAAGGTGCGGGCAGCCGCCAACGACGCTCTAACAAGCGCCGGAGCCACAAGCCTTGCCTCGGAGAAGGCCAGAAGAAAGTATAAATTTGATGACAAGGTTCTAGGCGGATGTCTGTCCAGGTGCAGGAGGGCTCAGACATCAGTGATGGCTGGGAGAGGCAAAATTTGTGTGGGTGTTTGAGCTTGGTGCGTTGCCAACGTGGAACTTGGTGCAAGGTTGGACAGCCTCGATCAGGTTTCAGCGAAGGAGCTAGAAGAGATGTAGTGATTGGGTAGTCCATTCCCTGCACCCAGGAGGATCGGCAGTTGAGCTAGAATCGCTCCTCCTCGACAGTCTAGCCTCGACAGCAAACCATTCCTGTCCATCCTGGTACTCATAGCAACTCAACTTTGGGAGGTTTGTGGAGGCGAAACGGCGACACCTGGACTTCTACAGTAGCGGTCGTCGCGGTCGACGCAGCAGCAGTCGCAGTGGTCATCGTCGTCGTGCAGTGGTGGCAAAAGCAGTACTCGTCGTGCGAGCAGCAGTCGTCTTCGTCGTAGTACTGGTGGTGGTAGTCGTCATCGTGGTCGTTGTGGCAGTAGTAGTATGTAGGAGTAGCAATATACAAAGCAGTAGCAGCAGCAGCAGCAGCAGCTGCAGTGCCGTGTCAGTAGCTAGAGCGGTGGATGTAGTACTGTTGGTGGTAGTTGTAGCGACAGGGGCAGTGGCCTGGTAGTGGTCGAGTAGAGGTGTGGTGGAGTCTGGTGGTGGTGGTGGTGGTGGTGGTGGTCGTGGTCGTGGTGGTCGTGGTGGTCGTGGTGCTTGTCGTGCTAATCGCAGTAGTAACTAGTTGTACTAGTAGTACTAGTCGCAGCGGTAGCAGCAGTAGACGTTCAGTCAGCCAGAAAGTAGCCGTCGCTCGACTGTGCGCTTGTTGGCAAACTCGCGATCGGGAGTGCGCGGAATCTAAATGCACGAAACAGGAGGACTCTGTGTCAGACATCAATGATGGCTGGGACAGGCAATCTGCAGCGGTGCTCAAGGGTTGGCTTGGGCTTGTTTCAGCTACACATCCCGTGCAACCAAGAATCTAAAGTTCTGTTGAAGGCTGGACAACGTGGATCAAGCCTCTGCAAAGGTGCGAAAGTTGCTGCAGTGCCCAAATCCCTCTCGATCCTTGCGTTTCGAGAGGTAATCCATGCCAGCGTCTTCGCCAACGCCGCAGTTGCGCACCCGCTGAACCTGGACATGATCCACCATGGCTGCAAGGCGCAGGGCACATCGCGCCTCCTTGCAGGATGCTGGAAACTCAGATTTGCAAATCTGAGGTCTTCCGCCTGGCACACCTGGAGATCGATCATACGGCCTCGACGGAGTCCAGAGCCATTGTGAACAGCTTATGTTCGTTGGGACGAGTCAAACAGGGTCCGAAGCCGGAGATTGGCTGCGCCGTTAGGTCAAGGCGGTGGTCGTGAACGATGGCACAGAGCCATGGCCAGAGGCACCGACACAACATCGAAAGCATCCTGAGCGCATTACGTCGCCTTACCCTGGACCAGGCCTCACTTTTAAAGCTCAGCGAGGGCCCATCCTGGGGCTTCCGTGAACTTTCTCTTGGAGCGGTTCCACCCGGCGAGACGGTCACATGCCTCAATCTGGGACGATGCATGCGTGAGGGTTTTTGGATGTGTTGCTGAAGGTTGAGCTGGTACTGGACCTGTGCTTCCTACCGGGTCATCTGGGCGATCACGTCGTCTCAGTATGGTCCCTCGTCGACAGCAGCGGGGAAGCTTTTGCTCCCCCAATGGTGGTGGAGGTTACGTTCTTCGGCCGCAAGATGCCAGTCAGGTTAGGTTTTGTTACACCTGGACCCGCGAGTATTAGGCGTGTTCGAGTCGTAGTCGTAGTGGGGGCATTCCACGCTGCCTTTTACGGCTCTTGGGCCTTTTGCACGTTGAGAAGAGTGTTACTTGAGCTGCAGGCGAACCTAGAGAACAGAGGGCAGCAGTATGGTCAGCTGCCTCTTCGTCACGTGTGTTGAACTGTACAGAGACAACGTGGCTTTACATGGTGCCTTGCACCAATTGTACAAACTGGAGACTGCCATCCTCTGAGTGCTTGCCTTTTCACTTGAAGCTCCACTCGCACTGACAGCTTGCGGAAGTGTTGAAGCGCAGAAAGCGGATGGATCCAGACTCCGCCGTTGAGATTCCTTCAGAAGCATTGATTCTGTCGTTTGGAGGAGTCCACTTGCCTGGACCTCGTCGTGCAGCCCTGAAACACCGCGTGCGATACGAGCCGACCCTGTGCCTCAGTCGCCGCAGAGCTCCGAGGTCTCCGGCCTCGCTGTGACAGCCTCGCTTCACGAACAAGACGTAGCCTGGATTTGCTTGGGGCTTCATTGGGGCCATAGCTGAGGCCACGAGAGCCCTGGTCCATTCTTCAGATATTGCCGAACGGAGCTCAGATCGCTGGGTTGCCGACACAGCAAGCAGTGCAGATATGACATGATGCCAAAGATGTGAGCTCTTGCTGCTTTCTGCATGGAACGCCGAAGCTCGTTCGAGCGTGAGGACACGACTTCAGTTTGGTGTTACGGAAAGAAGGCGGCGAGTTGTCGAGCCCTGAGATCTGTGCAGTGACAGCTGTCTGCCTTGCACCGAGACATAAACTCAGGCTCTGAAGCTGCCAGACAGTGATGAGGCTTCTGAAGATTCCGTTGCACAAGCCCTACTCGATGAATTCAATCATTGAGCATTGTGTGTAGGCTGCGTGCAGTGCAAAGATTTCAAAGATGAAGCTGCGGCATTTGGTGAGGTTACCTTCGTACCATGCCAAGAACTTCAAGTCGGAGAGGGACCTGCCAGACAGGCTGCGGAGACTCTTCAACGCGACTTCCTGCCGAGTCAACTCAAACAGGCTTCCCGCAGCATCGGGCGATCTTCAGTGCAGCTCTTACGCAGCCTTGCAGGGCAGGGACGAGTGAAACTGTTCATACAGCTGCAGGCGCTTTCACGAAGCTCTTCAATCGAGAGCCCCACGCATGACGAACTTGGAGACACCTCCGGCACCGCGCAGATCTGTGCGACTGAGGTGCAGGCAAGGCAACTTCCCAATTTGTCGGTGGTCATGTCGGTGATCAGCACAGTTGCTGTGGTGTCAATCTGAGGGTGCAGACTTCGTCCTTTGCCTTCATTTCCGAGACCTTAGCGGCGGATCAGAAAGTTTTGGTGCCCTCGCCAGGTTTCTCTGCTGTTGTCGAGACAGGTTTATCAGGAGGGATCCGCTTCCGTGACATTGCACTGCAGCTTGACATCCGCCCTCGATGTTGATGGGAATGTTTCTGTGGTTCAAACCTATCGACTCTTACACAGTCGTTAATGGAGGAGTAGAGGCTGTAACGAGACCTGTCATTCTTGCACGTCTGCCTCCTACACCGGCTTGTCTTTTGATCGGTTCAGAAGTTGTGCGGCATGCAGATGTGACCGAGTCTTTCTCTGTTTTTTCATAGTGTTGGGGTGAAGCGGTGCCCAGTTAGGTTGATCGGCAATCTTCCGTGGCAGCATGCGGGGCTTTGTTCCAACTGCAACTGCATGTGGAGTCTGGACATGGGAAAGTGGCTGGCCAAAGGCTGGTCAGTCTTCGTTCGCAAAACTGCGGAGTTGCATCCATTGCAGTTCTGGAGTCCTACGAGTTTCTTGCGTGGCATATTGGCTGTACGTTGATTTGCCTATGCCAGGCCTCAGTGGAGACTATGTGCGGTCTGATCAGCTTTATGGAGATCGACCCGTTTTCATCAAGGAGCCTCAGCTGAGAGTTGCCTGGTCGACTTGAGTCTGCGTTCTTCGTTGCTATGTCGTTCAACAGGCTCCACTGCGACATCGACAAGGCACGAAGGGCTGGAAGAACTGCCCATCTTCTGAGATTGCAAGCATTTGCAGGCCTGGAAAGGCACGTGGACTCAGACACACTCATATCATATCGCAAGGCTTAGCTCAGCAGCAAACCGTTCAAAACGGAAGCTCTGGTCCTGGAAGGGGCGGAGTTCCAGCAAAACAGAATCAGAAAGGACTGGCTTGGCCAGGGGTGCTGGCTTGCAGGTCTGAAAAACCGCCGTGACAAGCCAAACTCTTTGAACACTGGAACCCCAGAGCCCACACGGAATTGTAGATTTGCGTCTATTCATACTGTGTCCGTCCAGCTTGGTTTCTCCCGAAACCGACAATCATAACTTGTCCATGTGCTTGAGTTGGCGCCTCGTGTGGTTCAATTCATACTGACAGTCGCTTCATAGCGATGCCTCGCGATTGCCTGTATCGCCTTTTTCTCTAAGACACGTTGTCTTTCCGCATTGCTAGCAGTTAGTAGGTGTAGTAGTGGTAGCAGTAGTAGCAGTAGCAGTAGTGGTGGTAGTAGTAGTAGTAGTAGCAGCAGTAGTAGTACTAGCAGTAGAAGTAGCAGTAGTAGTACAGCAGAGGTAGTAGTAGTGGTAGTGGTAGTGGTGGTCGTGGTGCCGCAACGGCGAAACTTCCCTTGCGTCCCTGGAAGAAGCACTCCAAGGCTTTGGATCCGAGCTCCCACCGACTCCCACCCAAGAGGTTGAAAGCTGCGACTGCTAAACACGGAACCCCAACATTCAGCCCTGTAAATCCATCGCACGCATTTATGACGCCCCTTTGTTCACGTGGAGATCGTGGAGTTTTCACATGAAGGACTCTCTGTCAAGGTGCTTGGACTAGGGACTGTGCAGACTCTGCAGCGTACTTTTTTCAACTTGGAGAGGTTTCGTCAACTGACATTCAGGTGGCTTCGAGTCGGACGAAAAGCCGAGCCAGGCATTGTGCTCGCCATGCGTGCTTCATGTCTGGCTGACTACATGTTTGGGCAGAGGGGCTCGAGCGGACCCTGTTCTTCTTCTATGATGACATTCGCCATCGGTGGCAGGCAAGTCCGTGCGTCGAAGTATCCTAGACCTGTGCAGCGATGTACGCCGAAGCAGAAGCAGATGGCAGGTTGCTCCAGAAGTGGGTGCCAAGGGCTTGAGCGTGCTTGCCCGCAGCCCCGTGGGCTGGGATGAGGCGGGAGCCAACACTTCAATGGCTTCAGTGGCCTTCGCCGTTCCTTGAATGTTTTGCAGGTCTTCTCCCCGAACGGAGCAGAGGCTGCTTTGATCAGGGCTGGGACACCTACAACGAGACTGAGCTTTTCAGACCTTTCGAAGCTCACTGTCACTGAGGAAGTCGACCCTCCCAGGCCATCGGGCTGCTGGCAGATCCGGGTTACCTTCTTACTATTGCGGCGAGCTAGCCATGCCATGCCATCCACATCCACGGTTTCTGGCAAGTCGCCGTGTCACTAAGCTCAACGAGCCTGCCCTGGCCATCCACTCGAGACGTTCCAAGCAAATGACGGAGATCCCGCAAGAGGCCCCCCGCATCCCCCCACCCGCAAGCTTGGCGAGCTTGAAGATGCCACACGCGATGCTCTCACGACAGGCATCACAGCTCTTTCAGGACTGCGAGGCTCTCTCTGTCCCATCCTCGAAGCTGGGCCCGTGCCAAAACGTGCCGAAGTGGCATCATCCCATGGCTCGTTTGCTAAGGTTCTTACACTGGAAGACCGTGCACCCGCACGCACAGTCAGCTTCCAGTATGAAGGCATCAACCGCAGCTCTTGCCGCTGGCAAGACACTCGGTGTATGTATGTGTGTGTGTGTGTGTGCCTGTGACAGGGCCAGGTGAAGAGCTCCAGGCAGGGGATTCATACAAGTCGCAAGAGTTGGATTCACCGCCTTACCAACTGACCAATGTTTTGTTTGCGGCAGGTGCTTGCAGAGCATCCGCTGGCCGGAGATTTCAGATTGTTCAGCCCTTGGCCTTTCAGGGGCACCGTATTTTCAACCGTAATTTACATGTTTCTGTTTCTGTTGGGTGTGTTCCTAACGTGGATGCGCACATGGTGTAAGTCGCCACCTTCCAGAAGCGATCATGAACCTTGATCATTGCATGTTGCACAAAAGCACACTGGGGTGGAAAGGCATGCCTTCGCGAAAGCTTCATGCTGGCCTGGAGTGAGTACGTCTGGTTGTCGCATCTTTCTACATAACCCTGCTTATCCCTGCTTGCAGACCAATGCAGGCGCGTTAAGCGCCAGCTAGATCGCCTTCGCTTTGTTGCTCCATAGCCTCTGTCTGACACTGGAAACATGCTTCTCTTGTTGAGTGCGAGCTGCTAGCACTTTGCCAGGGAGCCCAATCTGTTGTTTATGTGGGCAGTGGGCATGGTGTCTTGGGATGGTACGTCGGGTCAGAATATGGTACCACAGTGCATAATCAGGTTCAGATATGTCGCAGCCAACCCAAACTTCCGCGCAGGTCCCAAGAAAGTTCATTGCAAATGAAGTATTTCTGTTTAGACGAGCGTCGTGGAAGATTAGCGTCTGCAGTGATATCTGATAGTCCGCCTCCTTCCCAAACTTCCCGAATCCACGCCACCACCGGCGGGTCCTGTTGAAGACGGCTGTGAGCTTCATCTCGTCGTTTGTCCGGCCCGACAGAGGTTCTCGCAAGTTGTGCAAGGGTAAGGTCAGGTTTGGAATTCAGGGGCACCTTTTCTCCTTCCTGTGCCAATTTCGCTCTGTGATCTCCAAGTGTTGTCCTTGAGTCGAAGGCTGTGTGGGAACTCCTTTAGCCAGTGATGGTCCGACGTGCTGATGGCACATCCACATGGGGACAGACGCAGCGACGTGCTTTGGGTGTCATTTGTCCGCCCCCTGCATTCGTTGGCACATGAGATCAGCATTCATCACACTTCCTGAATCTTCAGCATTCTGCTTACTTTACGATGCTTTACTTCAGAAAGCAGCAAGCAGAAAGTAACACGCCCTGAGGCTGCGACAGAGATACGGAAAGCGTCCTGCATGCCCGGCAAGTATTCTTGAAAATGTGGTCTGTCACTTGCACAGACATTCGTGGAAGTACGACAGGTATATCGCCGCTCCGCTTTGCAGCCTTGTGGACCTGGGCCGAAGCCTTGCTGGAAGAACAGAAGAGAGAGGGGAAGTTGCTGTTGAGGAAGTCCTTTTACAGGATATCTGGATATCTGTCAATCTGATAGCGCAGCTGAGCTTTCGTAGGGCGAGCGCTGTGCCGCGAGGACAGTCTGATGCGGTCATTGCTCTGTCGAGCCTTCACTCAGAACTGTACTTGGTGAGCGTGTCTGAAGCACCCTTAGGCCAGGCTTGCCTGTCCAGCGCCGCACCAAGAAGTTCAGGAAGGGAGTCGATCTGTTTGAGTCGTTTTGGAAGGGTTGTCAGATCGGGTGAACGAGGCCCGGCTTGTTTCTTTTCTTCGAACCACGGCTTGGATACTGGGTTGCCGGCTTCTCAGAAAGGCTCCAGCGGCTCTCAGCAGCGAGTGTAGCAGCGAGTCGTCTGTAAGGTCAGCACAATTTCGCCACTGGCTTCAAATCATGCTGTCGCGCACAAGCCTCAGCAGCCGTTTAGGTCGAGCCTTGTCACGACCCGCTGCAGGGACTTCTTTCGATGCGACGCGTCAGGTTTGCCAGACCAGACCTGCCAGGTCGATTTGGACAGGCGAGGGGGGCTCTGAGGTGTTTGCAGCGCAGCCGAGCCGCGTGCGCTCCGCTTGCGCTCCGCTTTTCCTCCCCTTGCGCTCCGCTCCAGGTCCTGGCCAGGACCGGGCCTGACTGGACGCCCGTGCTGCCGCAGGACACATTTACGTCGTTACGTGCTTGCCACAGTCACCAGCTTGGATGTAGGCTTTCTTGCATTCTAACACGTCAGTGTCGCAAGGACGCACGGGACTGGGACGCAGCTGACAGCCAGGCAAGGCTGATGTGGCAGCGAATCCGTCCATACTGCATGCTTGATTCAAGCTTAGGTTCGGCCGCCATCAGCCATGGGGAACAGTATCAGACCCTGCCACAAACTTCGGCCAACCTGAAAGGACCCGGGTTCCCACTATCGGCTTGGGCCGGCAAGAGCGCCGGACTCAAGACGCTTTCAAGATTCTTTCAGGCGGTTTCGCACCGGCAGCTCTGTTTCACACGATCTTCTCAAGGCACCACCCAGCACACTGCTGTCGGAGCACCTGACGCACGTCTGGCCGGTTTACTTTTCTTGCACTGAGTCATGGTATGATCGAGAGGAGCTTGGAGAACACGCCAGGCCAACTCCGTGGCTGCACTTGGTAGCCCTGGGCACCGACACGCCTCCCAAGATGGTGTGCCTCAGCGGCTTCGGTGACAGGTACCGGATTGGCGCTTCACGGCACAGATGCTTTTTCACAGCACTCTGGACAGGTTGCATACTCTGAATGGCTCCTATGAGCTGCTCCCAGAGTCCGCGCCATGAGCTGAGTTTGCAGCCGTCCCTTTGCTTCATTGCTTTCACTTCTCTTGGCACGTGGCACTGCATGGTATTTGGTGCATCCGATTGAGGTGGGCATCCAGAGCTGCATGGGCACGAGTGCAGGGAGCCTGACCATCGTGTCTGCAGGGAACAGCTGGCATCCGTGAGTCCTGCCTGACTCGAGGCCGTCCACGGCGGAGGCACTGGTCGATCTGATTTCGCTGCTAACTGTTCTGGATGTCCGTCCCGACATCAGGATGTAGAGTATCCCAAGTACATCTTCTTTTGGCCAGAGCAGCTCGAACGCGTTTCTCCGGAGACTGTGAAGCAGAGAGCAAGTGCAGAGTGCAGCCAAGGACGGGTCATTGGATTATCGGTCCGGACTTGCACACAGCGCAGACAGGCCGGGATGGCCGCGACGGTCGGAAGACGGCCGGAAGAGTCGGAACCCGTCCTTGGCCTGACAGGTCTTGCACGAAATGGGCCAGGCCGATGGGCTGCTCAGTCTCCTGACCACTGTCCAGGCAAGAAAGAGAGATGCCGGGATTTAGGTGTGTTTGCCTACATTGCATACCTCAGTCGGATTTCGTCAGCACGGTTCGAGTTGCGGTGGGAATGCTAAGCCGTTGGGCCGCTGCTGGTTCACGCTGGTGCATTGATTACAGTGTTCAATCCTGCGTCAGAAGTCACGCGACAACAGGCTTGCTTGTTGAGATTTCGACGTGGTTTATTCTGCTGATCACACGATTGTGTTCTTCATAGAATGAGAGATCCCAACGAACCTTTACGTCACCGAGAAGGCTTCACAGCAACATGGGCTCGTTTTGAGTAGAGACAAGTGGCTCGTATGAGGGCGTCATACAATTTCAAGATGACACGTCCTGATCCGGAGAACATACAGCTACTTACCTTGAAGACAAAAGTTAACTCGGAAGTCAGGTCTCTTACCAAGATATAGAACAAGCTACAAGAGGTAAGACACACTTGGATCAAATTAAACCTGCATCGGAAAGCAACACAGACCATCAAGACATGGAAACTAACTCTATGTGATGGCAGTTATCCGTAGCAAGCTCTTTACGGTTTGGAAACAACTCACCTGATTATTCCCACAGCCACACTGTTCAGATGAGGGTTGCTCGCAAGATGTTAAACAAAGCTACCCCATGTGTAGACAGACCATACGAGCAAAAAGGGAAGAAACATCTCTTATAGTTATAGCCTATCTAAGCAGCGGCGACCAACGAAAGATACTGTTATTTAGTGGATTCCGCAGAGACGATGTGCAAAGCTTTTCGGCAAGCAAGTCCATGTTGAAGTTCGGATCCATTAAGACAGGCATCATGTTTACTTGACCGTGCATCTACAGTGGGATTTAGCATGGCGAGAAGCGAGTTGGGAATCACAACACCAACAAGTTTGTTTGGGAAGAGACACTTGGAATAACAAAAACCACAGTTGTAAAATCGTTTGCAGGGCGTCAGCCCTTTTTTTGCTGCGTGCCATGTTTCCTTTCTGACATGCCATCGATACACGGTATGGCTTCGGAAGCTGTCGACGTGTTGTAAGATAGTTGTCCCGAAAAGGCCGATGGGCTGCCCTGAATGGTCAGCCAGTCAGCTTCCACACGAACGACGGTTGGAGAGCCGAGTGACTTGAAGCAGTTGCTCGTGTACTGAGGACATTCGTTTGCAGAAGACCCGAAGATCTTTTGTCGCAGGCAGAAGGCGTTCGGATCCCACTCTGAGCAAGCATGTCTGGCACCAGAACCAGAGATGGAAGGCAAGCGGTGGAGTCGAAACCTTCGGCTTGTCCTGCATGGCCCTCTAGCTTGCCCATGGGCCGAGCAGCGAGAAAGCTAGACTGAGAGATGAACTGAGGTCCCTCTTCTCCGCGGCAAAGCACCAGCCTCGGCAGATCCTGGACGCAAGAGGGCTTCTGAGGTGAGAGACGGCCCGGTAGCCCGCAGGGCCTGCAGTCTCAGGCCTGGGACCGCGTGCAAAAGCATTGCCGCTGTCCCCGAGAAGCACTCATAGGACACAGATTGACATGCAGCCTTTAAGTGCGATTCTGATGGTCTGCGTATGTTTCGCGCATGCATTGATCGCGAGATGGACGGATTGCTCTCGTTTTCCTGATCCAAACAGTGTGGCTCCGGCTAAATGGGTAGGCGCTCCAGACATGTCGGCTTTGCAAAACTGACGACATTCGTTGGACGGACCTGACAAGTTTCCTTCATCTGAAACAAAGAGCTGCGCACCAAACTGAATTGGGGACTGGGGGTCCGAAGTACATCACTCCGTGTTTAAGGCTTCTGGGCCTTCGGATCGTCGGCACGTCTCTCGTTGCCGAGTCGTGCGAGGCTTCGTTTGGGTGGCAATGCACCTCCTTGGGCTCGTCGTTATGGATGCCTCATAGCTAGCACCCTTACGGAGATCTGTGGCAGTTTACGCCTCGCAGATCTGCCGAAGCTTGTCGCGGCACAACATACAGTAGGACAGTTCCATGCGCGCTTAGGCTGGATTCGTCGAAGTCATGTTCGCACCATGAAGTTGCTTGGTCTCAGCCTCTCGAGACTGGTAGCTACCAGACCATGGGCCACGAGTCTAGAACCAAACTGCACAAGTATGTCCAGCATGGTTTGTCCCACGACCCTGGGGATGGCTGATATTGGGTCAACGGTTGCCCGAAACCCCGACAAGCAGGAGCATACTCTCTCCAGCTTCGGAGGCGTGGACTTTGTCATGACGACCAGTGGGTGAGAGAAGCAAGTAGTTCTTCTCGAAGCGAAACAGCAAAAACCAAGCTTCTGGCAAGACTGGAAGTTGCCCTCAACCTTTAAGAATGGGAAAAGGGCGTAAATGCACAGCAGGTATAGCAGCACTGCAGAAACGCGCGCGCAGAATTGGTAGGGGAGAAGCCGCGGTGCAGAGGTTTCGGGGGTTGAGACGGCTGACGACGGAAGCGAGCCCTCGTGACAATCCCAAAGTGACCCTGATAGCCTTAGACTCTCGGGCTGATGGCATGGTGGATGAGAGATACAGTGGCTTTGGCAGAGCGTGTCCGCAAGGCGAATTCGCCCAGCCCATCACGGAACCTGCCATCCGGCCCGCCAAAGAGCGCAGAACTGATGTCTGCTGTGTGCCCATCTCCTGCAACATTGACACACCTTGCCCATCTTCACCGGCTGTAAGGCGCGAGACGGTCTAGCGGAGCAATTTCCACTCCTACCCGCAAAGCAGGCACTAGCTAGCGGCATCTAGCGGCGCTAAACAGCCACTGAACAGGATGCTTCACAATTCGATTCCGGTGCAGTATGCAGGTATGGAACAGAAAGAAGAAGGCACAGGTCCACAAGTCATGCAGCAGAAGGAAGTCAGGCCGGGGTGCTGCCTTTTGTTCCAGAACCTTGAAGTGAAGTGCTCCGAGCGCATGCTGAGGATGGAGCTGTCCAAAGAAGGCAGCTTGGGTACAGCGCGCACCCAAAGCTTCAAGCCGCCCATAAGACCTACCAGCCCTCCAAGCCGGCGGGGAGCAAGCCCGTCACGAGCTACAAGCCCGGCACGTGCTGAAAGGGGCATTGTTTGGCGACCTTGAGCTCAATTCACTTGGATCGATTCCGCATGTCGGATCTCGTGGCCGAGCTCCATGTCAACCACAGCAAGCCGCAGCACAAAGTTGACACAAGTAGCAAATCTCACTCCAATCCTTGCGTTCGCTTGACATGCACGCTCGCATCATTGGGCACAAGTCTGCGGCTGAATGGGGCAAAGTGGCCTCACTCTCCCAAGGAACTTGGGAGGTTTCGGGCGATATCCCATTCCGCTGCGCTGCTTTTAAGCACCTGATTGCGAGTTGCCAATGCGCCACAATGCTTCCAAACGGACAAAAAGCCCGCTGATGTCCCGAGCGCAACTGCAGATTTGACGGGACGAACATGAAAGTCGCTTGCATTGGACAGGCAAACGCTCAAGATTGTTCACGCAGTCTGTCGTGGAGGCCTACGATGCTCCCCGCAGCCAGATGGTTCGAGCCACCAGACAAGAGCAGATAAACCGGGAAGCTTCTATGTAGAAGCCACACTGCCAGGGAATTGACAGGAAAAAAAGCAAAGTGAAGAGACCCTTTGAAGGCTCTCCTTCTCTCTTTTGATGGCCCCTTAGAGGGGTGCCTCCTTGGGGAGAGATGTTTGAGCCGGAGGAGCCGGAGAACGGCCCTTAAGCTGGGGGAACAGGGACTGTGCAAGAAGCGCTGTCCCAGCATTCTGTTTTACTAAGGAGCAAAAATGAGAGTAAGATGTGGTACTCGCAGCTGGTAGG